>JAOBSW010001027.1:0-66873 GCA_026214975.1 Gentiana macrophylla | reverse complement strand
ATAGAAAAGATTCGAATGAATAGGAAAGTTTAAACTTTCAACATAAAGTTGAGTGGTATTGGGGTGATTCACGACAAGTAGAGAGTTAACCGGACCTTGAACTCTCTCACCACTCGCTTGCTAGATTTGCGTTAAGCGAGAAAATAGGGGTGATTCCCCGAGACTTTCTTGCCGAACAACGGAATCTGAATTCATTCGAAACGAAGGGTTTTAGTGAGAATGAATAACGGATTCGTTACAAAGCGTAAGATAGGGGTGATTCCCTAATACCTTTTTGTGAGACTAACGATATCTTAATTTATTCGAAAAGAACCATTGGTAGGAAGCTTTGCCATGGCTTATATCCTTTGTGGATTTAAGAGAACCTCTCGGTCATTTAAAAGTCACATGTTTTAAAATATGTGGACTTGACCAAAATATTGATAAGTTTTTTCGTAGACCGATATCAATATTGGTAAAGTAGTAGCATTAGTGTTCATAAATGATAACACTAAAGCGGTTGGAAACAACATGGGGTGTGCTATCTGAAGTCGAAATCCCGACACGCCAAGATTCTCTGGATGAGAGAATTGGACTATATTCTAAGAATCGATTCGGTCAAATTCACGAGAATGAGTCATTGGCTATCCCACCTATCTTATTGAATAAGATGATTATGCATATACGGTTGCGGCATTCATCGAGTAGTCTTACCCTACCTCTCGGGAATGATTCTCCAAATCTTCGGATAAAGAGAAAATGGGATAGAGTCTCTGGGATAAGGGCAAGTCGACTTAAAACAAGTCAATTGCGAGTTGAATCTTGGATTCAAGCAATAAGTAAGCGATTTAGTACGTCCTCAAGTATCTTTAGAGAACGAGGAATCATATGCTTGTATATTCAGTACAAACTTGAATATGGTTGATTAATCGATTTTGACTTGTAGTCAAATTAAGGATGATCATTAAGTTGATCTCGGCCTCAGAGTGTTTACTCATAGTGCTTAGAATTTCCTTTTTGGTGCAGGAGTAATTCCAGTGTCCGATAAGCCGATATCACTTCATTGTGAAAACAAAGTGAAGAGATAGCTTAGAAGGATCTTCTCGGTCACAAGAAGTCAAAAGCATATTGAGAGAGAGTACCGCCTGATTGGAAGGACCGACAACGTTTCAATCCTAAAGATCGTCTCGAGTCGACAACCTAACTAATCAGTGTACCAAGTCGAGTGCTTGGAGGGTACGGCATTGATGGATATGTCTCATATGCTTTTAGAGCAAGTGGGAGAGTGTTGTGAATAAGATAAGGGTGTGCTCTAAAAACAATCGTTACTTGTCATTTCGTGCAAGTGGGAGATTGTTAGGTGTAGTGCTGAAAGACAATTTGTGTAATTGTTTTTAACAATGGATGACAGATTTTATCTCACCTTATTACTTGCTTTGTGCTTGTAAATAATACTGCTCTTTGCAAACCCTAAGTATATCAAGATGTAACCGCTTAACTCAAAGTGTATGGCATGCACGTGAGGATTGAGTTAGTGGTGATATACTTAAATCTGTTAGTCCGTGGTGAACTTAATCGAGTTTAGGGTCTCTTGATTAAAACACCAATAATGCGCCCGAACACCTTAGGGTGTGATAGTCTTATCCGACTGCCGGTGAGGGTACCTACGTGGGGCATTTATATATGATGGCATTCATATAGTAGTGGACCGATTTAATCAAATTTCTCGGTATAATTCCGTAATCGAGGAATCTTATTAAATCATTAGATGATCATATATGGATCAACCTTAATCCTGAGGTGATCACAGGATGTTGCTTGTCCCGGGGTAGTGTTTGATGTGTTAGTTACGGTTCACTTAAATAATGTGTTCCAAGCCACTTCTCATTGGCACTATCTCCAGATGAGTGAGTAGTTATGATTTTCACAAACATGGAATCCATTCCTTCCTGCGGGAAGTAGAGAGACAGTCCCCTTATTTGTAGCCCTAAGAAAGTGATCGATCCCGGGAGTTCACATTTGACTAATTAGCTACTAGTCCAGATATGTGTACTAATTGATCATCGGGGGTTGATGGTAAATAAGGATAAGATATTCTGAGTCGGGTTCACGGAGACTTCCCACTCAGAATGGGCAAATCTATGGAGGGTTAATCCGTATGTAGTGATTATATCAATGGACGCTTATTCACTCTATGGGTTGAGTATAAGTATACATCTATAATCGGTAGAGTTCAGTTTCGGGTTTATGGTGGCGTAATCCCGGAATTAATAATTAATGTACTTATTCCGTTCGATGAATAATTAATTATTGGAGCTCACGGTTATAGGTCCATGGTCCCCGATGTGGCTTCACGTAATTCGAATGATATTCTTGTTATTTGGGCCTCAGTGAAAATTAATTGGCTGGGCTAGTTAATTGATATGCAAAATATTATTTAGTTGGGCTAAATAATATAATACACATAAAAGACATTTTATGTGGGCTTAATAACCCTAGAGGTGGCGCCAATATATGTTGATTAATTAGAGAGAAATTAGTTTTCTTGGATAATTATTTGACATGTGATTTATCTTTTATTTGTTAAATGATAATTCATGGAATATTAGATAATAACTTGATTTATCCTAATTTGTTTGGGATAATCTTTTTATTTATCTTTTATTTGGAATAAAGGATTAATGGAATAATTATCTCTTAATTATTTAATCCTTGGAGGACAAGGTTTACTCTCCTATATAAAGAGAGTTCTCCCAAGCCTCAACACACTTGGCATAATTCGACCACCATATCAAAAGGGAGAGGAAAAATTAGTTTTCTCTTGTCTAGGGTTCTAGAAGAAGAAAAACTTGAAGTTTTTCTTGGTGTTGCATATCAAGGAGGTTCGTGTATCAAGAAGGGTGTCCACCAACCGCCGTTTGGAGAACACATCGGAAGATCAAGGCTTCTCTTCCCGTTATTGGTAACATAATCTTAAACCCCCTTGTAGTACTTAAGTCCTTTAATTATGAATTGTGTCATATAAATCGTGATCCATTCGCTGCGCGTAGATCTGATTCGTTTAGATCTAAGAATCTGCATCCTTCACAGACATGGGAGCAGAAGGTTATGGCCAAAACTATAGTCAGAATGGGGTCCCGAGAGAAGGGTGAAACTATAGTCAGAGGGGGGGGGGGGTGAATGACTATAGTGGAGTTTCAAAAACTTTTCTTCTATTTAAAAGCTTTTAGGCAGCGGATAGGTCCCTTCTTACTATGTTGTTTTCAAATCAGTGTAGACAGTCACAGATATAAGTTATGATGTAGGCTAATTAAATAAATGTTTGTAAAGTAAATTGCGAAATTTAAATTGACACAAGGCTTATAGTGGTTCGGGGTGGTGTAATCCCTTAATCCACTCTTCTCCTGTGATGATTGGAGGAATTCACTATTGTTTTCACAGATACAATAGTATGATTGTCCTTGGCTTCCCAAGCTTCACAATCTACAAGACTATCACTCCTTGACTGCAATGTTTGATGATTGATCTTCCCTTTGTTGTTCCTTAAGATTAAGATCCTTCAACAAACCATCACAGATTCAACTCCTTCTCAGATTGCCTCCGATTCGATTTGCTTGATTTGATGTGAATGTGATTCACACACTTGCTTGATCAATCTCACCTTAGAGTATGACTTTGTAGTTCGATACTTGAGTTGATCACTAGATATGTCTTTTAAGTTCGAGAGAAGGCTTTTCAAATTGACAGAGTTTCGCTTGATTTTTCTTTCTTGATCGTTCTTTTCTTTCCTGTCAATGCCTTCTATTTATAGCCTTGAATAACCTTGGTTTTGAAATTCCGTCCGTTGGCTATATTAATGAGGAATAACCCTTGATTTTATTCTTGATTCCCCTTAATTGTATTCTCCTGGATTTGGTGATCGGATTCTTTCTTCAAACGTATATAGCGAAAAATCCGTCCCTTGATTGATCCTTTAATGATTTGTGCATTTAATGCATGATCTTACGAATCTTCATCGTATATCAAATTTGATCTTGTAAATGTCTCTTCGCCCGTTTTTAGAACGGTCGAGTGAGCCTTCCGACTTAGCCATTAGTTCTTTCTTTGTTTGTTTTGTTTTCTCTTTGCCAAAAGTCAGTTTTACTCAAATTGATTCACTGCTTTCCTTCTTTGTTCTAGTTTTTGAGAATCTTTGTACTTCACCGATCCTTGATTTGGGTGAGACCAAAGTACACCATATTTGAACATTGAGTTTCATCACTTAAAAATAACTTAGACTTATCCAAGGTCATCACAAACTTCCTTGGTTATAGGTCGAGACCATAATGTCTTCATACTTCTCTGGGTGCTTTGTTGGCTTCACTTTGCCGAATATCTGCTTTTGCTTTGCCGTCCTACCAACTAGTACAATACTTGTCATGACTCAACTTATACAACATGTCGACTCTAAGTAAAGACTTATACAGAGAGTTCTAACTTATTTCAGTGCTTGTTATAACAAATAGTATGGCCATCATCAAAACATAATAAAATGTTCCTAACAATATCCCCTTTTGATGATGCCAAAACCCTCATATGCTGAACATAAGTAATCAAAATTTTTCATAATAAACAACTGAATAAAAGTTCAACAATTTTATTCTTCCATCATAGGGCAATAAGATATTGCATCTTTTTATTTAAGTGAACAAAGGCAAATGAAAAGATGAATTGAATTGAATTAAGCAACAGTGGCTGGTTTACTTTTTATTTCTTCAAACCTAATGCCCTTGCCTTTCTTTCCCCTCGCCTTTGCTGCCCTTTCTCTTTCCACTCGGGGCTTTCCACCTTTCCTTCCCACTGACTCTCGAGGCTTTGAGTTACCACTCTCAGGCTTTGAGTTACCTTCCCCTTTGTGGCAGCATCAAAATGTGCCTCAAGGTCTGCAATTGCCGCGTCAGATTCAGGGAGAGGCCCATACTTTCTCTCCAGTATTTTGTTGTTGGCTTCACCAACTTTGATAAGAAAGTCCAGTTGCTTGCCAGAATGCTCCATGATCTCATCCAGATGCTGAATTTTGGATGTGTGAGCATTGAGGGTGTCCACCAATGGCTTGAGATTGTTGTCAATCTGTCTGCATGGAATTCAAGATTGGTTTGGACATGGTGAGGATGAGGTGTTGTAAGTTGCAAATTAAGTTTCCTTGTCTCTCCATGACCTCATCTTGGATTTTGATATGGCTGATGAGGGCGTCAATCTTGTGATTGAAGGAGGTTGCTTCACTCCTTAAGCGATCTTGATTTTGCCTGCTGTAATATTGCCTTTCCATGTCCACAATGAGGGGTTGAATGTCCAGATTGAAGACTCTCTCGGATCAATTCCTTCCGTGCCACATGGACATCCTCTTCATCCCCATCAGTTTCATCCTCAAACATCTTTACCTTGCTTCTTCTCATTTTCCACTTCAATTTCTTCCTTTTCTTCTTCTCCTCTTCCTTCTCATTTTGTGCTTCTTCTTCTTTTCTTCCATCGTTCTTGTTGAGTGTGGATCGCTTCATCTACCACTGTTCCCCCTTGTGCAATTGTGGGGGAGTTGACAAGTTCGGCTGAGTGAGCTTTATCAGCTGGCTCACTTAGCTGGTTGTCAACTTTGCATGTGCTTTTGAAAAGCACCTCTTGGAGAGTCAGTTCATCATCATAAATCCCCAAATCTTCTTGAATTGCTTCAAGATTTCCTCCTTCCGATTGTTCATCCTCTGACTCATCCTCTTCCTCATGTATCTCCTCCTCTTCAGATGAAGTGATTCTATATCCTTCTTCACCTTCCTCTAGGTAGGTGATTTCCTCTTGTTGCTTTTCTTCTTACGCTTCGTGTCACCGATTGTCACGAGTCAATTAAGTTCTTTGGTTCCGAGCGGAGGATGTTTTCATGCGCCTATGCCTGGATCTGGTTCTTCGTCCCACTCCTGATCTACTGCCTTCAGGCTGCTTTCTTTTGCTCCCAGTTATGGGTTTGGGCTTCATGGAAGCCTTGATGTAAGTGAACATCGTCTTTGACTTGTGTGGGGACTATGATTTGTGGGTTTCACGTTCAATGCGTTGAGCAGTGTTGAAGAGGGAATCCATATGATTTCTTTTCCCAGAAATCACCTTTCTTCTGCAAACCCTTGTTTGGTGCCGTAATTGAAAGGTCAAATTCCTTTTGTATATGATCCTTTAGTCTGTTGAATACAAAAGTTGCTCCCGATCGAATTTGATGCGTTAAGTAGATGATGGCCATCAATCGATCCGAACCTCGATCAGGTTTTCCATGGATCCTTTTCGCTTTCGATATTCTTGGTGATGGTAGTGCAAACTCGGCAAACGGAGGTTTGATTGTTGATCTAGGTAGATTGTATGTTTTGCTGTTTTTCCTCGGATTTTTGGCTATCTCAGCCCAGAATTTTGTGAGTCAATCTGTACAAACTTGACATTGTACGGGCCTATCATTGGTAATTGTAGGAACCTATTGAGAAGTCCAGGCGTTATGACTATCTCTTTCCTAAAAATTGAGCTTTTTATGCAGTCGACCTCAGTTTTCTTTGCGCTGGGCACAAACTTGGCATTTTTCCAGAATGCGATCAGGTTTTCATAGTAGATTCCCATTATTGGAGTATTTAGGAAGGTCATCAGCCCCAAATTTGAGCAGCAATCAACCAGACGTTGAGCTTTTGAATCATTGTCACAAAATGAGAGATAGTGCTCAGGTTTGAAAAATGAGCCGGTTATGATTGATTTTTGGTAGTATTTTTCAGTAGCAGTGATTTGGGAGGATGAAGCCATTGATTGGTAGAGGAAGATTAGAAGAGTATATCTTGAGGTTTCAGTGAGAAAAAGTAATTTGCAGGAGTATGTAGAGATTTCTGAACATCTCCAAGTCTTGTTTTTATAGTGTGATTTGGGTAGTGTGAACGTGGTTTTGAATATGGAAGGATTTTGTGGAATAATGGCGTGATTTTGTGTATGAAAATCGTGATATTCGAGTGGAATGGGGGTGTGGTTTGAGGCAAATAATGATAGAGCACGGGAATCGAGGAGTTTATAATTCAAAAATAATATAATTACCTCCATGATCATAAGTTGATGCCACGCGTGTGTGCAGAATAATCCTCCATAATTTCCTTATTCTCCATGTGTAATCGTAATTGATTTTGTTCACACTTTTAATTTGTCCAAGTCTTTATTTCGGTGAAGTGCCTTTGCTGGTCACTTAGCCATCCCAATAGGTTCTTCACTTAGCTGCGCCATTTGACTGTTCCTAACAATCAGTTAAGTTACCTTCGCTGAATACTAGTATTTTGGCTATAACCTTCTGCCCCCGTGTCCGTTCCACGTGCAGTTCACAATTCTGGAAAGCCCTTTCCGATGCCAACGACGTGGTGCGCTTCTCGGGATTTTCTACCTCGGGGATGTCGGTGGATTTGTGCATGACTCCATTCGGTGGTTCGGTGGACCAGTGCTAGTATTTTGGCCATAACCTTCGGCTCCTGTGTCTGTTCCACGTGCAGTTCACCATTCTGGAAAGCCCTTTTCGATGCCAACGACGTGGTGCACTTCTCGGGGATTTTCTGTGGTTCGTCGGTACCTCGGGGATGTCGGTGGATTTGTGCATGACCTCATTCGTTGGTTCGGTGGACCCGTGCTAGTATTTTGGTCATAACCTTCGGCTCCCGTGTCCGTTCCACGTGCAGTTCACCATTCTGGAAATCCATTTCCGATGCCAACGATGTGGTGCGCTTCTTGGGGATTTTCTACCTCGGGGATGTCGGTGGATTTGTGCATGACCCTATTCGGTGGTTCGGTGGACTCGTGCTAGTATTTTGGCCATAACCTTCGGCTCCCGTGTCCGTTCCACGTGCAGTACACCGTTCTGGGAAGCACTTTCCGATGCCAACGACGTGGTATGCTTCTCGGGGATTTTCTGTTGTTCGTCGGTACCTCGGGGATGTCGGTGGATTTGTGCATGACCCCATTCGGTGGTTCGGTGGACCCGTGCTAGTATTTTGGCCATAACCTTCGGCTCCTGTGTCCGTTCCGCGTCAAATTCACCATTCGAAAGCCCTTTCTGATTCCAACGACGTGGTGTGCTTTTCGGGGATTTTATGTGGTTCGTCGGTACCCCGGGGATGTCGGTGGATTTGTGCATGACCCCATTCGGTGGTTCGGTGGACCCCTTGCTAGTATTTTGGCCATAACCTTCGGCTCCCGTGTCCGTTCCACGTGCAGTTCACCATTCTGGAAATCCATTTCCGATGCCAACGACATGGTGCGCTTCTCGGCGATTTTCTAACTCAGTGATGTCGGTGGATTTGTGCATGACCCCATTCGGTGGTTCGGTGGACCCGTGCAAGTATTTTGGCCATAACCTTCGGTTTCCGTGTCCGTTCCATGTGCAGTTCACCATTATGGAAAACCCTTTCCGATGCCAACGACGTGGTGCACTTCTCAGGGATTTTCTATGGTTTTTCGGTACCTCGGGGATGTTGGTGGATTTGTGCATGACCCCCTTCGGTGGTTCGATGGACCCGTGCTAGTATTTTGGCCATAACCTTCGGCTCCCGTGTCCGTTCCACGTGCAGTTCACCATACTGGAAATCGATTTCCGATGCCAACGACGTGGTGCACTTCTAGGGGATTTTCTATCTCCGGGATGCCGGTGGATTTGTGGATGACCCCATTCGGTGGTTTGGTGGACCCGTGCTAGTATTTTGGCCATAACCTTCGGCTCCCGTGTCCGTTCCACGTGCAGTTCACCTTCCTGGAAAGGACTTTCCGATGCCAATGACGTGGTGTGATTCTCGGGGATTTTCTACCGGGAGCCGAAGGTTATGGCCAAAATACTAGCACGGGTCCACCGAACCACCGAATCGGGTCATGCACAAATCCACCGACATCCCCGAGGTACCGACAAACCACAGAAAATCCCCGAGAAGCGCACCACGTCGTTGGCATCGGAAATGGCTTTCCAGAATGGTGAACTGAACGTGGAACAGACACGGGAGCCGAACGTTATGGCCAAAATACTAGTATGGGTCCACCGAACCACCGAATGGGGTCATGCACAAATCCACCGAAATCCCCGAGGTAGAAAATCCCCGAGAAGCGCACCACGCCGTTGGCATCGGGAAGGGCTTTCCAGAATAGTGAACTGCACGTGGAACAGACACGGGAGCCGAAGGTTAGGGCCAAAATACTAGCACGGGTCCACCGAACCACCGAATGGGGTCATGCACAAATCCACCGACATCCCCGAGGTAGAAAATCCCCGAGAAGTGCTCCACGTAATTGGCATCGGAAATGGATTTCCAGAATGGTGAACTGCACGTGGAACGGACACGGAAGCCGAAGGTTATGGCCAAAATACTAGCACGGGTCCACCGAACCACCGAATGGGGTCATGCACAAATCCACCGACATCCCCGAGGTATAGACGAACCATAGAAAATCCCCGAGAAGCACACCACGTCGTTGGCATCGGAAAGGGCTTTCCAGAATGGTGAATTGCACGTGGAGCGTGTTAGGTGTGATGCCCGAAAGACAATTTTTTGTAATTGCTTTATTTAATAAATGAAATGATATTATTATTCATATTTATTTTTCTCATAATCACCGATGTGACAATAGTATTTACACTACTGAAAACCCCTGAGTATATCGTTTATGTAATCACTTAACTCGGTGTATGAGATATACACGGGAGGATTGAGTTAGTGAAGATGTACTTAAAATACAATTAGTCCGTAGTAGAGTTAATCGAGAGTATCGGGTCTCCCCTTTAACGCATTATTAATGCGCCCATAACACGATAGGTGTGATCGTCTTATCCGGACTTTCGGTTAAGGGAACCTAATGGGGCATTTATATATGATAGATATATCATATAGAAATTTGGACCGATTTGATCTGAGTTCTCAATATAATTCCGTAATTGAGAAGTCTTATCGAATCATTAGATGATCATATTATGGATATATCTTAATCCTGAGGTGATCACGATCATTTGCTTGAATCGATATGAGGTTTGACTTGGCGGTTAAGGATTACACCGAGTCAGTGATCCGAATTACCCCATCTTGGCATTGTCTTGGATTGAGTGAGTAGTACGTGTTATCACGAGATCACGAATCCATTCCTTCCATTTATGGAAGTAGATGAACCGATTCCTTATGAGTTAATCTGACATTGATCGATCCATGTGATTCATATTACACTGATTAGCTACCAAATGAGTTATTTGAATTATTGATCACTAGGGGTTAATGGTAAGTAAGGACAAGATGTTACGAAAAGGGTTAACGGTAACTTCCCGATTTAGAATGAGCGATCTATGGAGGATTAATCCATATGAAATGATTATATCGGTGGGCGCTTATTACTTTCTCGTGAGGAGATAAATATAATCTTATAATCGGAGGAGTGCGATCACGGGATTATGGTGGCATATTCTGTGATTGATTTATCGAATATAATTATTCTGTTCATAAGATAATTATTTATTTGATTTATCGGACGATTATTAGTCCATGGTCCCCGACGTGCCTCCTAATATAGCATGTATATTCTCGGACGTCGAATCCTAATAATATTAATTTAGTTCATGTTGGACTTTATTAAAACGATATGTGAATTAATTGTTTAGTGGACTATTAAATTAGTTGGGCTAAATAATTAAATATGTGGAAAAGACATTTTCCATAATCTTGGCCCAATTATTGTGTAATGGCAAAATTAATATTGACTAGGTCAATATAAAATTGTGGCGCCTCATATGTCTTTATTTTGACAAGGAATTAGTTTTCTTGTGTGTTAAAAAGACATGTGCATAAAATATTTATTGGATAAATATTTATGGTAAATAATAAAGATAAAAATATTCTTGATTTGTTCTAGAATATTTTGAGATTATCTTTTATTTAATAGGATTATTATAATTGATTTTGTATTAATTATAAAATCCTTGGAGGACAAGGATTACTCTCTATATAAAGAGAGTTCTCCCAAGTCTAAAACACACAATAAATTTAGACTTCTTCTCCTCTTAGAGAAGAAGTGATAATTTCGGCCAAGGGGTTTAAGGGAGAAATCTTGGAGATTTTCCGGGTAGCATATCGGAGGGTTCGAGTCGAGAATTACTTCCACGGGAATTGCTTGGATCACACGTCGGGAAGATCGTGGTGTTCTTCACATCATTGTTCGATCATCCTAATAGCGGTTCTCCAACTTGGATTTTGAGATCCAAGAGGTATGTTCTACAACTTACTTGTAGATGTAGATTTAATGTTTTATTACGTGTATTATATAGATCTAGATCCATAAATCGCTTCCGTTGCGATGATATTTTCCTAACAATGCCATGGTGATCTATATTTATACGTATAAAATATTAGATCTAGGAGTGGTAAAACATGTAGATTTTTTGTCCCAATTTTTTAAAAATAGGGCCGACGCATGATTTATTTTTTTTATGATTATGATTGTCTTGGCTGAAGAGATGGATTGGGGTTGGTATTGTTTACTCGTTAGATCCATTGTAGCTCTTTTGTTTGGTAACAATTGAGCATAGGAATTGTATTTTATTTATGTCAATTTTCAAATTTATATGTAAAAGTAGTATCTTTTATTATAATTTTGATCATCCGGATCGGATAAGTTGAAGATCTTGCTGGAAAATTTGAAGATCAAAGCGAAACCAAGGTATGAGCGAGGAGAAGCGGATAATTTTTTTTTTTAAATAAAGCGCTCTGAGGACTTTCTGCGGCTGAAAAGCGTCGCTATAAGTCTGTATACATTAATCTTGCGGCTAGGGTTTCAGAAAGGCGGCATCAACTATTTTTTTGTTTTTGTTATGTTTTTTTGGTAACAAAAATCATTATAAGCGAGAAGAATAAAAAAAAAAAAAAAAATTATTTTTCTGAAAATATAAAAAGAAATAACATAAAAAAAAAAAAAAAAAAAAATTTGGAAATATTTTTTTAGGCCGCACCATTGTAATAATAAAAAAATTTATAATAAATTGGATTTATTTAATTAAAAAGACCTTTTCTCCTCTCGGGTGTTCGTGGTTCGTGTTCCGACGGTTCGAGTTCAAGATTTGAAGATCAAGACTCGAAGACAAGAAGATTGTAATTTAATTCATTTTTCCTAGAATAGATTAGATACGGGGTACCAACAATCCATCTCGGTGTTTAATTTTCCATAATTTATTTTTATGTGTTTGATCATAAAATAGACATAAAATCGGAATTGCCATGACATGCATTCATATCATAAATCCACTCCATGCATACATGTAGAATTTTAATTTTGGTAATTAAAATAGGCATGTATACAAACTCGCGTAATTAGTTGAAATTTAATTAATACGTGGTAATTGATTAATTTAGTAACTAATTAAAGATCCGAGGACGGGTTATGAAATCGTTAGCCTTTCGGTGTGTGTTCTCGGTGAACCGCCTTAAAGTCAAAAGCGAGATCACGTTTTCAATTCGTAGTGTCTACGAGATTGAATGATGGTAAAGAACAATAAATCTTGGATAAAAGCGGTTCGCTTTATAGGTTGGGTGGTCAACGAGCTTGGCTCGACCAACTTAACCCTCCTAGTGTGATGTATGCACGGGGTCCGGCAAGACTAAGCCACACCGGAGAACGGAGGGGTGATTCCTTCCCATCTCAAACGCGGCTCTCTTGACCCGATTTAGTCCGGTATCACATATGTTCCAACGAATAGGGCGGGTAGGCTTGCCTCGTCACCGACACCATTCGAATCCTTGATTTCATGTACTTTTATGTTAACATCAAAAGACGCGGTTAGTTAACCCACCACCACTTCCAAAATATTGAGTGGGAGCGGGAAGGCGACAACCAACCCCACGGTCTCTACTATAGATGCAAGTAAGTGAGAGAAGGGTGGCGCCTCGCGGCGCTTTGATTCGTCCCCCTACGGATGGTGTTCACCCCTATCAACATTCATGGCTTGGTCTCCGAAAGGATAGGATTTACAGGTACTCGTCGGGTCACCGACCTATCCTACGACGGCACACTCGGGCGTACCTAAGAGATCCGATATAGTAGGTCACACTCATCAAGGGTATTTTTGGTAATACCTAGGCTAAAAGGAAGGTAGTCAATGAATAAAGGGATGTTCGATTCTCGTGGGATGTCCGATTCTCACAAGTTATTCATTGATTTAACCGTTGATCTCTTTGACCTACCTACGGCGGACCTTGAGATGCAAGGTTAAAACCTTGGAATGGTAGAGTAGACTTACTTTTAGTTTACAATTCCTAAAATAAAATAATATAGTAGTGTTAAACTTGAATTAATATATGTCATTTTATTTACTGACATTATATCCCTTACTAAATTGCTTAAAATTTATAATTGACTAGTATTGACTTCATTAAAAAGTGGAAAGTAACTAGGGCGTTGAACTAGTTAATCGATAATGCAATTATTTTTCGGAAGAGATATTTCCTCTTAAGCCTTTTAAAACCAGAGTGACATATGGGTATGTCACTAATGTCATTCGTGTTAAGCGGAGACAAACTTAGTTTGATCAAAGGTGATTTGGACTTTGAAATTCTTTTAGTGAATTTTAAGTGTGTAGTGATTACACGAGTAATTTTCTAATTGAAAAATCGGAAAATCATGAAGTGTCGCTAGTTGGACGATATTTGGAATCGATGAACTAGTGGGAGCTTTATGATTTGTTGTTTATTCTAGAACATTAGAAAAGTGTAACACGTAACCATTCTAATTGAAAAATCGGAAAATCATGAACTGTTGCTAGTTAGACGATATTTGGAATCGATGAACTAGTGGGAGTTTTATGATTTGTATTTTTTTTTCTGGTATATTAGAAAATCCGAGAAGTCCTGACAAGTAACACTCGAAATAGACATCCCACGGTTCAAGAGTAGTGTCTACTCACACGAACTGCTAGTTCAAGACTGTTTCCATTTACGGAAAAGTCAAGAATGGGGGAATATGTCTAAAAGTGTTAGTCATCTAAAACTGAGTTGATTTTAAGGCTAAATCCGAAAATTAACAAACTGAAAGTCATAGGATAAGGATAGTGATTTCGGATCACCAACCTATGAATCCTTGGTGATTTTCTCTTAGGCTATGTTCTTTGGAAGAACGAGATAGTTGTGCATTAACGATTAATAGACAGACGGGCGTAATTTTAGCAAAATAGTGGGAGTGATATGAGGAAATGAATCTCGATTCAATCCTTGGATATCATGAAGATTTATTTTTACATTTAAGATTCGTTGGAGCGAATGGATTTACCTTTTATTCGATAATTTGTTTGTCTTATAGAAAGTGAATATACCATTTGTAGTACGAATCTAAGACTCGGACTTTTGTTTGATAAAGTCAAAACCACTAAGAAATGCTGAAATACGTATATGTACCATCTTAAGAACTATTAAAAGCAATTGGTTTCTATATTTAGATAAACGCTTCTTCATATTCCATAGTTAGTGCATAGTCCCTAAAAGACAAGACCTGAAGACTGGCTCAGGGTGATTCCTTTCTCCCAGTCTGGTTATATTGTCTCAAAGGTTCAATGACTAAGTTTCCTTTCAATCGGGAAAGGATAATGGTTATAAAGAAGTAACATAGCTTGTTCATGACGACCTTCGGGGTCTGATGAAAGATACAAGCTAGTAGGAGCTTCCGAGTAGTGACTTCTTGTCTGATAACTATTCAAACACTCCGGTAAGTTTATCCAAAATATTTTATGGTGTCTCGGATTCTGTCAGAGATGGAGTATTCTATACTCGAAATGGGCCATCACATAGTCTGAGGCGATGTTCGGCCTGCCTCATAGTGAAATGCTTTCACTAAGGAAGAAACCATTGAATTGCCTTACATAGTTGTAGATGTGCTACAATACCTTTGCTTAACTCAATAAAGATATTGGAAATGAAATAACGGTTTACATTGAAATGTAGAACCAGAAGTCTACCTAGAATGTGCTTTGGAATTAACGGATAATGAGTGAATTCGGTTCACCCAAATTCCGTCAATATAAGCATTTAGCACATGATGCTTGATGGTAGGACTGAATTTCACGTACGTTCCGTCGGTGACCAAATCGTGATATATCTTGAAGAATTGAGAAAAGGTTTGTTATAAGATTCTTGAAATCGGGAAGGGGCGATTATCTTTGTTGCATCCTTTCCGATAGAATCCATGAACAAGAAAACCTTGAACCTTGAAGTACGATTACTCAAGGTAGTTACTAATCGATTAAAATCAGACCACATCCAACATCGGTTGTTGGTGATGACACTAAATACTCTTGAACTAAATCGAATTTGATCCACCAAGAAAATAGTGGGAGTATGGTTTATCCATTACCCATTATGGGTTCTGCGGACTTAATAGTCTCTGAGGATCGACCGATGACCTATGGCTCTTTTGTGAGTCGTATAGGATTACGATAATAGAGGTTGGTTTACAAGCCATAACCACAGTGAATGGAGTTTGGTACTCAGGTTGTTCATACTCTTGTAGAACCACACGAGTGTCTCGAGGCCAGTGGGAGTAATTGGATCTACATGGGAAGAGAGTAGAATGAAAGTTTATCTTTCAGAGCAAAGCTTGAGTGGTCTAGGGGTAATTCCCTAAGAAGTAGAGAGTTAATCAGACCGTGGACTCTCTTACCACTTAGTATAGCATGATTTCGTTCAAAAGCATAAAATAGGGGTGATTTCCCTGAGATTTTCTTGCCAAACAAACGGAATCTGGATTCATTCGGAACAGAAGGGCATTGCCTTATGAACTTATGACAGGATGACTGTCAAGGCTTATGTCCTTTGTGGATAAAAAGCAAACCTCTTGGTCATTGGAAGTCATATATTTCTATAATATATGGATTTGACCAAAATATTGATAAGTCTTGTGTAGACTGGATATCAATTTTAGTACAGTAGTGAATATATACATATATATTAGTGTTTGTGAAGGATGACACTGCACCAGTTGGTAACAACATGGGTGTGTTATCTGAAGTCAGAATCTGACAAAGCCACAATTCTCTGTAACAGAGATTTGGACAACATTCTACAGAGTTTGACTCGGTCGAATTCATTAGAATCGATCCATGGTTTCCCATCCATCTTATTGGTTAAGATGATGCATCTGTGTATGCAACATTCAACGAGGAAGTTCTACCTATGCCTCGGGAATGACTCTCAAATCTTCGGATAAAGAGAAATGGGATGGATTCTCTTTGTGACAAGAGATGGTCGAGGTTATTGAGCGTCAATTTTGATCGAATCTTAGATTCGGCGATTAACGAAAGCAAGTTTAGTATGTCCTTTAGTATCTTGAGAGAACGAGGAATAATATGCGGGCATATTCAAATGTGAACTTGGATATGTGAGAATACTACTTGGTTCGACTTTGTGTCGATTAAGGATGATCGTTAAGTCGATCTCGGTCTCGATGTTTACTCTTGTGTTGAAGCTATTGCCTGGAGAAATCCAAAGAACGCCAACTCGACTTTAACTAGTTGGGGGATTAGCGGCTTCACGTAGTAGCTAGAGAGGCGATATAGCTTAAGGATTTCCTTTCCATATCACGGGAGTCATTCTAGATTTGGAAAGCCGATACCACATCATTGTGCAAGCGATGAAGGGTAGCTTATAAGGATTTCGAAATCATTTGAGTTCAAGAGCATATTGGGTAGGTACCACATGATTAGATGGACCGGCGACGTTTCGATTCTACGGATCGCCTCGAGCCGACAACCTAATGATCATTAAGACCCATGACATTCGGATATAGGTGCTCCCGAGTCAGCGACCTATCCTACGACGGCATACTCGGAGTGTATTTTGGAATCAAATGGTTATGATAAGGTTTGTGGGTACTAAAATACGGGATGAGTCTCCATTGCTTTAGAGCAAGTGGGAGATGTAGTTTCTTTGTAGTTTTAAATAATAGGGTGTGCTCTAAAACAATTAATCACAAGCTTTCGTGCAAGTGGGAGATTGTTAGGTGTGATGCCCGAAAGACAATTTTTGTAATTGTTTTATTTAATAAATGAAATGATATTATTATTCATATTTATTATTCTCATAATCACCGATGTGACAATAGTATTTACACTGAGAAAAACCCCGAGTATATCGTTTATGTAATCACTTAACTCGGTGTATGAGATATACACGGAGGATTGAGTTAGTGAAGATGTACTTAAAATACAATTAGTCCGTAGTAGAGTTAATCGAGAGTATCGGGTCTCCCTTTAACGTACTATTAATGCGCCCATAACACGATAGGTGTGATCGTCTTATCGGACTTTCGGTTAAGGGAACCTAATGGGGCATTTATATATGATAGATATATCATATAAATTTGGACCGATTTGATCTGAGTTCTCAATATAATTCCGTAATTGAGAAGTCTTATCGAATCATTAGATGATCATATTATGGATATATCTTAATCCTGAGGTGATCACGATCATTTGCTTGAATCGATATGAGGTTTGACTTGACGGTTAAGGATTACACCGAGTGCATGATCTGAATTACCCCATCTTGGCATTGTCTTTGGATTGAGTGAGTAGTCTCGTGTTATCACGGATACGAATCCATTCCTTCCATTTATGGAAGTAGATAAACGATTCCCTTATGAGTTAATCCTAGACATTGATCGATCCATGTGATTCATATTACAGCGATTAGCTACCAAAGAGTTATTTGAATTATTGATCACTAGGGGTTAATGGTAAGTAAGGACAAGATGTTACGAAAAGGGTTAACGGTAACTTCCGATTTAGAATGAACAGTCTATGGAGGATTAATCCATATGAAATGATTATATCGGTGGGCGCTTATTACTTTCTCGTGAGGAGATAAATATAATCTTATAATCGGAGGAGTGCGATCAGGGATTATGGTGGCATATTCACGTGATTGATTTATCGAATATAATTATTACATTCATAAGATAATTATTTATTTGATTTATCGGAGCCGCTGATTATTAGTCCATGGTCCCCGACGTGCCTCCTAATATAGCATGTATATTCTCGGACGTCGAATCCTAATAATATTAATTTAGTTCATGTTGGACTTTATTAAAACGATATGTGAATTAATTGTTTAGTGGACTATTAAATTAGTTGGGCTAAATAATTAAATATGTGGAAAAGACATTTTCCATAATCTTGGCCCAATTATTGTGTAATGGCAAAATTAATATTGACTAGGTCAATAAAAATTGTGGCGCCTCATATGTCTTTATTTTGACAAGGAATTAGTTTTCTTGTGTGTTAAAAAGACATGTGCATAAAATATTTATTGGATAAATATTTATGGTAAATAATAAAGATAAAAATATTCTTGATTTGTTCTAGAATATTTTGAGATTATCTTTTATTTAATAGGATTATTATAATTGATTTTGTATTAATTATAAAATCCTTGGAGGACAAGGATTACTCTCCTATATAAAGAGAGTTCTCCCAAGTCTAAAACACACAATAAATTTAGACTTCTCTCTTAGAGAGAAGAAGTGATAATTTCGGCCAAGGGGTTTAAGGAGAAATCTTGGAGATTTTTCCGGTAGCATATCGGAGGGGTTCGAGTCGAGAATTACTTCCACGGGAATTGCTTGGATCACACGTCACGGAAGATCGTGGTGTTCTTCACATCATTGTTCGATCATCCTAATAGCGGTTCTCCAACTTGGATTTTGAGATCCAAGAGGTATGTTCTACAACTTACTTGTAGATGTAGATTTAATGTTTTATTACGTGTATTATATAGATCTAGATCCATAAATCGCTTCCGTTGCGATGATATTTTCCTAACAGAGCGGACACGGGAGCCGAAAGTTATGGCCAAAATACTAGCACGGGTCCACCGAACCACCGAATGGGGTCATGCACAAATCCACCGACATCCCCGAGGTACCGACAAACCACAGAAAATCCCCGAGAAGCGCACCACGTCGTTGGCATCGGAAATGGCTTTCCAAAATGGTGAACTGAACGTGGAACAGACACGGGAGCTGAACGTTATGGCCAAAATACTAGCATGGGTCCACCAAACCACCGAATGGGGTCATGCACAAATCCACCGAAATCCCCGAGGTAGAATATCCCCGAGAAGTGCACCACGCCTTTGGCATCGGAAAGGGCTTTCCAGAATGGTGAACTGCACGTGGAACGGACACGGGAGCCGAAGGTTATGGCTAAAATACTAGTACGGGTCCAACGAACCACCGAATGCGGTCATGCACAAATCCACCGACATCCCCGAGGTACCGACGAACCACAAAAATCCCGAGAATCACACCACGTCGTTGGCATCAGAAAGGGCATTCCAGAATGGTGAACTGAACATGGAACGGACACGGGAGCCAAAGGTTATGGCCAAAATACTAGCACGGTTCCACCGAACAACCGAATGGGGTCCTTCACAAATCAACCGACATCCCTGAGGTAGAAAATACCCGAGAAGCACAACACGTCGTTGGCATCGGAAATGGATTCCCAGAATGGTGAACTGCACGTGGAACGGACACGGGAGCCGAAGGTTATGGCCAAAATACTAGCACGGGTCCACCGAACCACCGAATGGGGTCATGCACAAATCCACCGACATCCCCGAGGTACCGACGAACCACAGAAAATCCCCGAGAAGCATACCACGTCATTGGAATCGGAAAGGGCTTTCCAGAATGGTGAACTGTATGTGGAACAGACACGGGAGCCGAAGGTTATGGCCAAAATACTAGCACGGGTCCACCGAACCACCGAATGGGGTCATGCACAAATCCACCGACATCCTGGAGGTAGAAAATCCCCGGGAAGCACACCACGTCGTTGGCATCGGAAAAGGCTTTCCAGAATGGTGAACTGCACGTGGAACGGACACGGGAGCCGACGGCTATGGCCAAAATAATAGCACGGGTCCACCGAACCACCGAATGGGGTCATGCACAAATCCACCGACATCCCCGAGGTAGAAAATCCCCGAGAAGTGCACCACGTCATTGGCATCGGAAATGGATTTCCAGAATGGTGAACTGCACGTGGAACGGACACGGAAGCCGAAGGTTATGGCCAAAATACTAGCACGGGTCCACCGAACCACCGAATGGGGTCATGCACAAATCCACCGAAATCCCCGAGGTAGAAAATCCCCGAGAAGCACACCACGCCGTTGGCATCGGAAAGGGCTTTCCAGAATGGTGAACTGCACGTGGAACGGACACAGGAGCCGAAGGTTATGGCTAAAATACTAGCATGGGTCCACCGAACCACCGAATGGAGTCATGCACAAATCCACCGAACCACCAAATGGGGTCATGCACAAATCCACCGAAATCCCCGAGGTAGAAAATCCCCAAGAAGCACACCACGTCGTTGGCATCGGAAATGGCTTCCCAGAATGGTGAACTGCACGTGGAACGGACACGGGAGCCGAAGGTTATGGCCAAAATACTAGCATGGGTCCACCGAACCACCGAATGGAGTCATGCACAAATCCACCGACATCCCCGAGGTACCGACAAACCACAAAAAATCCCCGAGAAGCGCACCACGTCGTTGGCATCGGAAATGGCTTTCCAGAATGGTGAACTGAACGTGGAACAGACACGGGAGCCGAAGGTTATGGCCAAAATACTAGCACGGGTCCACCGAACCACCGAATGGGGTCATGCACAAATCCACCGACATCCCCGAGGTAGAAAATCCCCGAGAAGCACACCACGTCGTTGGCATCGGAAAGGGCTTTCCAGAATGGTGAACTGCACGTGGAACGGACACGGGAGCCGAAGGTTATGGCTAAAATACTAGTACGGGTCCAACGAACCACCGAATGCGGTCATGCACAAATCCACCGACATCCCCGAGGTACAGACGAACCATAGAAAATCCCCGAGAATCACACCACGTCGTTGGCATCAGAAAGGGCATTCCAGAATGGTGAACTGCACGTGGAACGGACACGGGAGCCAAAGGTTATGGCCAAAATACTAGCACGGGTCCACCGGACAACCGAATGGGGTCATGCACAAATCTACCGACATCCCTGAGGTAGAAAATCCCCGAGAAGCACACCACGTCGTTGGCATCGGAAATGGCTTCCCAGAATGGTGAACTGCACGTGGAACGGACACGGGAGCCGAAGGTTATGGCCAAAATACTAGCACGGGTCCACCGAACCACCGAATGGGGTCATGCACAAATCCACCGACATCCCCGAGGTACCGACGAACCATAGAAAATCCCCGAGAAGCATACCACGTCGTTGGAATCGGAAAAGTCTTTCCAGAATGGTGAACTGTATGTGGAACAGACACGGGAGCCGAAGGTTATGGCCAAAATACTAGCACGGGTCCACCGAACCACCGAATGGGGTCATGCACAAATCCACCGACATCCTGGAGGTAGAAAATCCCCGAGAAGCACACCACGTCGTTGGCATCGGAAAAGGCTTTCCAGAATGGTGAACTGCACGTGGAACGGACACGGGAGCCGACGGTTATGGCCAAAATAATAGCACGGGTCCACCGAACCACCGAATGACGTCATGCACAAATCCACCGACATCCCCACGGTAGAAAATCCCGGAGAAGCACACCACGTTGTTGGCATCGGAAAGGGATTTCCAGAATGGTGAACTGCACATGGAACGGACACGGGAGCAGAAGGTTATGGCAAAAATACTAGCACAAATACACCGACATCCCCGAGGTACCGACGAAACACGGAAAATCCCCGAGGAGCACACCACGTCGTTGGCATCGGAAAGGGCTTTCCAGAATGGTGAACTGCACGTGGAACGGACACGGGAGCCGGAGGTTATGGCCAAAATACTAGCACGGGTCCACCGAACAACCGAATGGGGTCATGCACAAATCCACCGACATCCCCGAGGTAGAAAATCCTCGAGAAGCGAACAACGTCGTTGGCATCGGAAATGGATTTCCAGAATGGTGAACTGCATGTGGAACGGACATGGAAGCCGAAGGTTATGGCCAAAATACTAGCACGGGTCCACCGAATCACCGAATGGGGTCATGCACAAATCCACCGACATCCCCGAGGTACCGACGAACCACAGAAAATCCCTGACAAGCGAACCACATCGTTGGCATCGGAAAGGGCTTTCCAGAAT
This sequence comes from Gentiana macrophylla, assembly GCA_026214975.1. NCBI lineage: Eukaryota > Viridiplantae > Streptophyta > Magnoliopsida > Gentianales > Gentianaceae > Gentiana > Gentiana macrophylla. The sequence goes on along the minus strand of JAOBSW010001027.1, from coordinate 44,722 downwards.
GGTGAACTGAACGTGGAACAGACACGGGAGCCAAAGGTTATGGCCAAAATACTAGCACGGGTCCACCGAACCACCGAATGTGGTCATGCACAAATCCACCGACATCCCGAGGTAGAAAATCCCCGAGAAGCGCACCACGTTGTTGGCATCGGAAAGGGCTTTCCAGAATGGTGAACTGCACGTGGAACGGACACGGGAGCCGAAGGTTAGGGGAAAAATACTTGAACGGGTCCACCAAACCACCGAATGCGGTCATGTACAAATCCACCGACATCCCCGAGGTACCGACGAACCACAGAAAATCCCCGAGAAGCACACCACATCGTTGGCATCGGAAAGGGCTTTCCAGAATGGTGAATTGTACGTGGAACAGACACGGGAGCCGAAGGTTATGGCCAAAATTCTAGCACGGGTCCACCGAACCACCGAATGCGGTCATGCACAAATCCACCGACATCCCCGAGGTACCGACGAACCACAGAAAATCCCCGAGAAGCACACCACGTCGTTGGCATCGGAAAGAGCTTTCCTGAATGGTGAACTGAACGTGGAATAGACACGGGAGCCGAAGGTTATGGCCAAAATACTAGCACGGGTCCACCGAACCACCGAATGGGGTCATGCACAAATCCACCGACATCCCCGAGGTAGAAAATCCCCGAGAACCGCACCACGTCGTTGGCATCGGAAACGGCTAACCAGAATGGTGAACTGCACGTGGAACGGACACGGGAGCCGAAGGTTATGGCCAAAATACTAGCACGGGTCCACCGAACCACCGAATGGGGTCATGCACAAATCCACCGACATCCCCGAGGTACCGACGAACCATAGAAAATCCCCGAGAAGCACACCACGTCGTTGGCATCGGAAAGAGCTTTCCAGAATGGTGAACTGAACGTGGAATAGACACGGGAGCCGAAGGTTATGGCCAAAATACTAGCACGGGTCCACCGAACCACCGAATGGGGTCATGCACAAATCCACCGACATCCCCGAGGTAGAAAATCCCCGAGAAGCACACCACGTCGTTGGCATCGGAAAGGGATTTCCAGAATGGTGAACTGCACGTGGAACGGACACGGGAGCCGAAGGTTATGGCCAAAATACTAGCACGGGTCCACCGAACCACCGAATGGGGTCATGCACAAATCCACCGACATCCCCAAGGTACCGACGAAACATGGAAAATCCCCGAGAAGCACACCACGTTGTTGGCATCGGAAAGGGCTTTCCAGAATGGTGAACTGCACGTGGAACGGACACGGGAGCCGAATTTTATGGCCAAAATACTAGCACGGGTCCACCGAACCACCGAATGGGTCATGCACAAATCCACCGACATTCCCGAGGTAGAAAATCCCCGAGAAGCACACCACGTTGTTGGCATCGGAAAGGGATTTCCAGAATGGTGAACTGCACGTGGAACGGACACGGGAGCAGAAGGTTATGGAAAAAATACTAGCACGGGTCCACCGAACCACCGAATGGGGTCATGCACAAATCCACCGACATCCCCGAGGTACCGACGAACCATATAAAATCCCCGAGAAGTCCACCACGTCATTGGCATCGGAAAGGGCTTTCCAGAATGGTGAAATAAACTTGGAACAGACACGGGAGCTGAAGGTTATGGCCAAAATACTAGCATGGGTCCACCGAACCACCGAATGGGGTCATGCACAAATCCACCGACATCCCCGAGGTAGAAAATCCCCGAGAAGTGCACCACGTCGTTGGCATCGGAAAGGGCTTTCCAGAATGATGAACTGCATGTGGAACGGACACGGGAGCCGAAGGTTATGGCCAAAATACTAGCACGGGTCCACCAAACCATCGAATGGGGTCATGCACAAATCCACCGACATCCCCGAGATAGAAAATCTCCTAGAAGCGCACCACGTCGTTGGCATCGGAAATGGCTTTCCTGTATGGTGAACTGCACGTGGAACGGACACGGAGCCGAAGGTTATGGCCAAAATACTAGCACGGGTCCACCGAACCACCGAATGGGGTCATGCACAAATCCACCGACATCCCCGAGGTACCGACGAACCCCAGAAAATCCCCGAGAAGTGCACCACGTCGTTGGCATCGGAAAGGGCTTTCCAGAATGGTGAACTTCACGTGGAACGGACACGGGAGCCGAAGGTTATGGCCAAAATACTTGCACGGGTCCACCGAACCACCGAATGGGGGCATGCACAAATCCACCGACATCCCCGAGGAAGCAAATCCCCGAGAAGCACTCCACGTCGTTGGCATCGGAAAGTGCTTTCCAGAATGGTGAACTGCACGTGGAACGGACACGGGAGCCGAAGGTTATGGCCAAAATACTAGCACGGGTCCACCAAACCACCGAATGGGGTCATGCACAAATCCACCGACATCCCCGAGAAGCACACCACATCGTTAGCTTAGGAAATGGCCTTCCAGAATGGTGAACAACATATGGAACGGAAATGGGAGCCGAAGGTTATGGCCAAAATACTAGCACGGGTCCACCGAACCACCGAATGGGGTCATGCACAAATCCACCGACATCCCGGAGGTACCGACGAACCATAGAAAATCCCCGAGAAGTGCACCACGTCGTTGGCATCGGAAAGGGCTTTCCAGAATGATGAACTGCACATGGAACAGACACGGGAGCCAAAGGTTATGGCCAAAATACTAGCACGGGTCCACCGAACCACCGAATGGGGTCAAGCACAAATCCACCGACATCCCCGAGGTACAGACAAAGAACAGAAAATCCCTGAAAAGCACACCACGTCGTTGGCATCGGAAAGGGCTTTCTAGAATGGTGAACTGCACGTGGAACGGATACGGGAGCAGAAGATTATGGCCAAAATACTAGCACGGGTCCACCGAACCACCGAATGGGGTCATGCACAAATCCACCGACATCCCGAGGTAGAAAATCCCGAGAAGCTCACTATGTCGTTGGCATCGGAAAGGGCTTTCCAGAATGGTGAACTGCACGTGGAACGGACATGGGTGCCGAAGGTTATGGCCAAAATACTAGCACGGGTCCACCGAACCACCGAATGGGGTCATGTACAAATCCTCCGACATCCCCGAGGTTCCGACGAACCACAGAAAATCCCCAAGAAGTGCACCACGTCGTTGGCATCGGAAAGGGCTTTCCAGAATGGTGAACTAAATGTGGAACGGACTCGGGAGCCGAAGGTTATGGCCAAAATACTAGCACGGGTCCACCAAACCACCGAATGGGGTCATGCACAAATCCACCGACATCCCGAGGTAGAAAATCCCCGAGAAGTGCACCACATCGTTGGCATCGGAAAGGGCTTTCCAGAATGGTGAACTGCACGTGGAACGGACACGGGAGCCGAAGGTTATGGCCAAAATACTAGCACGGGTCCACCGAGCCACCGAATGGGGTCATGCACAAATCCACCGACATCCCCGAGGTAGCAAATCCCCGAGAAGCACACCACATCGTTGGCATCGGAAAGGGCTTTCCAGAATGGTGAACTGCACGTGGAACGGACACGGGAGCCGAAGGTTATGGCCAAAATACTAGCACGGGTCCACCAAACCACCGAATGGGGTCATGCACAAATCCACCGACATCCCCGAGGTAGAAAATCCCCGAGAAGTGCACCACATCGTTGGCATCGGAGATGGCCTTCCAGAATGGTGAACTGCACATGGAACGGACACGGGAGCCGAAGGTTATGGCCAAAATACTAGCACGGGTCCACCGAACCACCGAATGGGGTCATGCACAAATCCACCGACATCCCCGAGGTACCGACAAACCACAGAAAATCCCCGAGAAGCACACCACATCGTTGGCATCGGAAAGGGCTTTCCAGAATGGTAAACTGCACATGGAACGGACACGGGAGCCAAAGGTTATGGCCAAAATACTAGCACGGGTCCACCGAACCACCGAATGGGGTCATGCACAAATCCACCGACATCCCCGAGGTACCGACAAAACACAGAAAATCCCCGAGCAGCACACCACGTCGTTGGCATCGGAAAGGGCTTTCCAGAATGGTGAACTGCACATTGAACGGACACGGGAGCCGAAGGTTATGGCCAAAATACTAGCACGGGTCCACCGAACCACCGAATGGGGTCATGCACAAATCCACCGACATCCCTGTGGTAGAAAATCCCCGAGAAGCACACCACGTCGTTGGCATCGGAAAGGGCTTTCCAGAATGGTGAACTGCACGTGGAACAGACACGGGATCCGAAGATTATGGCCAAAATACTAGTACGGGTCCACCGAACCACCGAATGGGTCATGCACAAATCCACCGACATCCCCGATGTAGAAAATCCACGAGAAGCGCACCATGTCGTTGGCATCGGAAACGGCTAACCAGAATGGTGAACTGCACGTGGAACAGACACGAGAGCCGAAGGTTATGGCCAAAATACTAGCACGGGTCCACCGAACCACCGAATGGGGTCATGTACAAATCCACCGACATCCCCGAGGTACCGACGAACCACATAAAATCCCCGAGAAGCGCACCACATCGTTGGCATCGGAAAGGCCTTTCCAGAATAGTGAACTAAACGTGGAACAGACACGGGAGCTGAAGGTTATGGCCAAAATACTAGCACGGGTCCACCGAACCACCGAATGGGGTCATGCACAAATCCACCGACATCCCCGTGGTAGAAAATCCCCAAGAAGTGCACCACGTCGTTGGCATCGGAAAGGGCTTTCCAGAATGGTGAACTGCACGTGGAACGGACACGGGAGCCGAAGGTTATGGCCAAAATACTAGCACGGGTCCACCGAACCACCGAATGGGGTCATGCACAAATCCACCGACATCCCCAAGGTAGAAAATCCCCGAGAAGTGCATGTTAAGGCCATATTTATATGATTATTAAAGGTTTATTTCATTATTATTTTCCCCACATTTGCGTGATTTACATAAGAATTAAGGGTTTAAGTGTAATTATTTAATAAAGATGATTTTAAGAGGGTTGTATGCAAAATTGATGATTTTAAGTGTTGATTTAATAGAATTATTATTATTTGGATTTTATTACATTTTTGCATTGTTTATTTATCATGTAGGTGTTGATTTTCGAATGCTATAAGTGGATAAATGAAGCTCAAGTCGAATTATTCAAGATAGAGTTGGAATTGGCTTGAAGAAATTGGATAAAGATGATGAAATCCGACCCTCAGCATCTTAGACGAGCGTCCTCATTCCGTCCATTCCAGACGGGCGTTTGATAAAGTGGACGAGCGTCCAGAATCGTATTTTACATTCAGAGAGTTCAGACGGAGGATGAACGCGCGTTTACTCAGCGTCCAGGCATTACGACGGGCGTCCATGAGACCAGGCAGCGTCCGTTGCCGACTTACTTCCAAATTGACTTAAAACTCTATAAAAGCACCGCATTATGAAGCCTTAAATCCCGAATCTTTTACACACTATTTACTCATATACACATAGCTGCGCCCTAGAACCCTAAGGAGCCGTTTTTATACAGAGATGCAAATCTCCCCCTCAGCAATCGTGTTCATCATGATTGTTGGCTAAATACCCTGCAGTGGGGTGATCGGAGGAAGCCTATCAACAACACAAGACCAACTAGAGGAGTTCGATGCTTAAGTTTAGTGAGTTTAATTCATAGTTTTTCATTACTCTGGATCTGTTTTATGTTGTTTAAGTTTTATTGAATTAAGATTTGATGAAACGATCTATGTTTAATTTATGCTTGAATAAATTTATGAAAATCTGTTTATTTGAGTTCTCTTTCGTTCAAAGTAATGCATCTAATTGTGTTTTAAGAGATTATGCATGATTAGTTGAGTAAGAGTTTGGAAACAATCTCGTGATTTCGTGTTGATTGCATGTTTAGTTTGTTTGAAAAGATAAACGAAACCTAGAATTTGGTTGAAGATATTTAATTGAATTAAGTGAATAAATCACTACTAAAAGCGTGTCTTTTTAATCACCATCTAGTTGGATTGTTGGTTGATAGGTGGAATCTAGTCGCTTTCTTTGTGTTTTCCCTTAATTGTTTGAATCAAATCGTTAGATTAAGTTTAGTTAAGTTCTAGTTTGATAAACCCTAGATTTACGCAACTTTCCTCGCACTTTTCTGCTTTAGTTCGTAGTTGGACGCCGTCCGCAATAGCGACGCCCGTCCGTTAGATTCCGTTTTGAGGCGCTCGTTCATCAAAGTGAGCGCCGTCTGCAGCTTTGCTTTCTTATTTTTCTGCTTGTTTTTACTCTTGTTTTATTTTTAATTCTTAGGTTTAGGTTTTAGTTAGTTTCACTTTAGTTTAGATAGATAATTGTGACATAATTGATATAGATTTATATTTGAATCCGATAAACATTTCACTCCTTTAGGGCGACCCGTTAACACCCTATACTACTACGATCCTTATACTTGGGGTGTTTCGTTATAAATTGTAAAACTAGTTTTACCGAACAAGTTTTTGGCGCCGTTGCCGGGAGTCGGTAACGGTTGTCGGATTCTTCATAGGACAATTTTACGAGTCAAAGGATCGCTTTTAGCACGCAGTAGTATTTTGGCGTAACTTTCGGCTCGAGTGTCCGTTTGGAGCGCAGGACCCCAATTCGAAAGCTCGTTCCGGCGCCGACGACGTGGTGAACGGCCATAGGCCGTTCAGTGCGTTTTCGAGGTCAAAATCCACTGTTTTCCTCTCCATTTTGGCCTAGAAGATTTCAACACGTTTTTTTTTACCGTCTTAGTGTTTTTCTTGTTTTTAAACTTTTCGTAGGTAGGTTTCTTTTCCAGTTTCGTTTAAATTTAGGATTACATTTATTACTGTTTTATTTTATTTGATTTTCTTTCAATTATTTTCCTTACTTTTTTTTTATATAGCTTAGATCTGTTTCCGTAATTGTAGATTTGTTTGATTTTATTTCCATAAGTCTTTTCTGTTTTTTTTTATCTCGTTTTAATTTCTGGTAACCTTAGTTTTTAGGTTTTCGTATTTGAACGAGCGTTCAACAACTTGAACACCCGTCCACCTCAATTCAGTCCTCTGAACGAACGTTCATTCAATCAACGAAGCGTTCGATTCGAACGAACGCCCACTAACACTGGGCGCTTGATTCGATCTGTTCAATCATCACTTCTTTTCTTTCTTCTCTTTTCTTCTCTTTTCTTTTCTCCCTCTAATCCATCTAATCTTCTCTAAACCTGTTCTAATCAACCCCAAAGGGTTGATTTCTTCCTTTTCCTTTCTTCCGGTTTATGCAAGCGAAAGTAAGAAGGGACTTCGATCTTTGATCCACGAGCACGAACGATCTATCCTTAGAAGAAGGCTTCTCCCTGATTTGGACAAAATGGCGGATCAAGATCCACCAATTCCAAATCCTGACCCCAAGCTCAGTTAAATTTACTCCTTCAACAAATGCAAGCTCTGCAGCAACAGCAGAATCAGCAAGCTGGCATAAATCAACAACTTCAACAATTCCGCCAAAACCAGCTTAATCAGTTGAACCAGGACCCCTACACTCCATATCTAAATCAAGATTTTCTCGAAGGGCATAGACCTATTCGTCCTCCCGACATGGGAGGAGTGAACTTTGATCTAAAGAACGGAGTAGTTGCTCTAGTTCAGAATAGCTCTTTCCATGGTACTGCTCAAGAAGACCCGCACGACTTCTTGTCCACATTCGCATAAATCGTGAAGCGAGCCATTATCCTGGTGTTGATTACGAGATAGTTAAGTTGAAGCTATTTCCTTTGCTTAAAAGGTGAAGCAAGCGAGATGGTTTAAGTCGTTAGCACATCATTCCCTCCATACATGGAATGATGTCAAAAGAGCCTTTGCTCTTAAGTGGGTTTCACCTGGCAAGATTATGGAGATGAAACGGGAATAGCTACGTTTGAGCCGTTGGAGGACGAAAACTGTTGGCAAAGCTTGGGAAAGATTGAATCTTTTGATGAGAAAGTGCCCCAATCACGGATATGATAGACATGAGTTGTTGGAACTATTTTACAGAGGAGTCTCTCAACCTAATAGAGACTATCTTGACTCCACAGCTCATGGATCCTTCTTAGGGGGAGGTGATGAGACTGCCTACAGAGTGGCTGAGACCATCGCCAAGAACAATATGTGGTCGACTCCTAAGAAGACCAATGTTGTCAAGAAAGAAGGTACTGCAAGCAATCCTGATACAAAGCTGTTGGTTGCTCAGATGGAATTGATAAGCAAGCGGTGGCCAATCTTGAGGCCGCAACCTTACGATGCAGGGAATGCGGTAGGAGCGGAGATGACGGAAGAAGTAAATTTAATGGATAATCAAAACCAACCCTTCCGAAACTTCAATCAAAGCCGAACTACTCGGGATTTCAACGACAAAACTTCAATCAAGCCAAGTTACCACTGCCCTTCAAATTCAATTCTTTCAACTCGAACTATCAAAGGCGATTCGACTCCCAAAGGCCTCAAGGTGGCTGGAATCAAACTCGAGAACAACAATCATACCACCTCATGTGTCCTCAACACAAATTCGATGAGTGGGTAGACATGGTGAAGACTCGTCTACTAGTGTTAAAGCAATTGAGAGACAAGTTGGTCAAATGGCGGACCCGACAAGCAAGCGAGACCTCACGGTAAACTTCCGAGTTATACCGAGAGAAATCCAAAGTCGATGTGAATGTTTGCACCGCCATTACACCTCGGTGGGAGTATGGGCAAGAAGAGGAGTTGAATGAAGTAACGTTGAGAAGTGGTAAGAAGGCTGGACCCGGCAAGATGTCGGGAAACGAGTAGCCTCTCCTGACGCCATAAGTTCAGGAGGGGGAAATCAGAAACCACATGCCAAAGAAAGCAACGATGAGGAGGAGCTTAGTGACAATTCTTCGGAGGATGAAAATAATTCTGATGACGAGGAAAGAAAGGAAAGTCAAGGGGCGGTACCCCTGACTAAGAAAAAGGAAGAAAAGTTCGTAAGATGGAAGGATAGGGAGGATGAGGCGATAAAGAATCAAGCTACAGGGAATGATAAAGCCCTTCCTTATCCACCAAAAGGAAAGAAAGCCCTCACTAACGACAAGCAATATCTTTGGAGTGAGGAGGATACTTAGGACACTAAAGTAAGTATGCCCTTAGTGAGGTATTATGCTGAAATGCCTAAATGTACTAAGTATCTTAAAGAATTACAGTGGGAGCAAGAGAAAGCTTGAGGGATGGTCAAGAAGTGCTTGAGGAGGATTGCGCGATGGTTTCACAGAAAATCATTTGTTAAGCGAGTGACCACTGGCGCACCTTCAATATCCTCGAGATTGAAGGCCATTTGTTCGAAAATGTCTTATGCGACTCGGGGCCTCTCTATTAATGTGATGCCATTAAACGTATGCAAAAGCTCGGGTTAGATAAAAGGATGCGGAACGCCCGATTTCTCTTGAGATGGTAGATAAATCTAGCCGGATCGCAGCCGGTTGTGTAGCTAATGTGCTCCTTCAAATTGAACATTTAGTCTTCCCTACCGATTGGGTTATTCTAGACTATCCACCTGATAAGGAGATGCCTCTAATTCTAGGCCGAACCTTTTAGACACTTCTAACGCTCTCATCGACTTACGCAGCGACGAGATCACTCTTAGAGTCGGTGACACATCTGTCACCTTCACACGAGGACACATCCCGAAAGAGCCGTAATTGATGAAATATCGTTTGTCGAAGCCATATATGAGGACGGAGGAGATGCCTATTATGAAGATGCAATGGAGCTTACAGAGATAGGTGTTTTTGAAGTCATGGACATTGAGGATCCGGTGATCGGACCATCTTCTAATTCATTTCAAGCCGTAGGCATTGGCGAGTCATCTTCACTCGCTCACACTAGGCTGTTATTGAGTTAGAAGCATGGAGATGCCCAACAACAAACGATGAATTCAAAGAATCGAGTCGTAGAAGACTTCATCCCTGGTGAAGAAGAAGCTCGATGGGTAGTTGGGACGAGGTAGAGTTTTGGAGAAAGCCACGCATTGGGAAGTAGATGATTGGGAAGAGCTGCGGCGAAGAGCTTAAAGATGAAGAGTTAAGAAAAATGATCGATCACAAGAAAAGGAAGCAAGTGTTGACCGGAGGATTCCGATGGATGATTTGATCCAGTGCCTTTACGGGGTTGAGCCTCGGGAAGATGAGGTGTTCTCATCACAACCACTTCAAGCTCATAAGGAGAAAGGTGGCCCGTTAAAGTCTAGTATTGAGCAACCACCTACCGATTTGAGAGCTTAAACCGCTTCAAAACACCTTAAGTATATCTTTCTTAAGGATGGAGATAAATTGCCTTTGATCATTTCTTGAAACTCGACCAAGAGCAAGAAACACAAATGATAGAAGTGCTTAAGAAAAACATCCTCGCGTTCGGTTGGCAAGTGGGTGATATCCGAGGATCGGCCAGGACATATGCATGCATAAAATCCGAGCGGAGGAAGGAGCTAAAAGGTAAGACAACCTCGTTGTGCAGGCTGAATCCGCATATGCAAGAGGTTGTTAAAAGGAGGTTATAAAGTGGCTCGACATGGGAATCATCTACGCAATCGCCGATAGCGAGTGGGTCACCCTACTCAAGTTGTGCCAAAGAAGGCGGTATTACGATGAAAAAAGAATGAAAAAGGGAGGAAGTTGCCCTACGTCTCGTGACGAGCTCTGAGTGCAGTATCGACTATCGTAGACTTAATGAAGTCAGTCGCAAAAGATCACTTCCCCTTACCCTTCATTGACCAACTAATTGAAAGACCGAGTGGTCATAAGTATTATTGTTTCCTTGATGGCTATTCGGCTACTTCCGGATAGCCATTGATCCTAATGACCAAGAGAAGACCACGTTTACGTGTCCATCTCAGTACTTTTGCTTTTAAGTAGAATGCCATTCGGTCTATGCAATGCACCCGCGACTTTTCAACGGTGTATGTTGGCCATTTTTGATGGGCTTGTTGAGAAATGCATGGAGGTCTTCATGGATGACTTCTCAGTCTATGGCGATAGTTTTGATGAAATTTTAGAGAACCTAGATATGGTACTCCAACGTTGTGTTGAGAAGAATCTGGTGCTTAACTGGGAGAAATGCCATTTTCTAGTTGATGAAGGAATAGTTTTGGGACACAAGGTGTCCAATGTTTGGCATTCAAGTTGATAAGGCTAAGGTTGAAGCCATTGAAAAGATGACGTACCTAAGACAAAGTGAAAGAGGTGCGAGGTTTTCTAGGTCATGTTGGCTTCTACCGGCGTTTCATTAGAGACTTTTCTACGATTGCCAAGCCTTTATCAAATCTCTTGAAAGAAGATGTCGATTTCTTGTTCGATCACGAAGTGCAAAGAAGCTTTCAATTGTCCGAAAGACAAGCTTATCGATGCCCCTATTTTAGTTGCACCTGACCGACCAAGCCTTTCGAGTTGATGTGCGATGCCTCTAATTACGCCGTGGCGCAGCTTTTAGTCAAAGAGTTGATAAAAGGTTCGAGCCCATCTATTATGCGAGTCGTACCTTGAACCCGGCTCAATGCAATTATACCACAACCGAGAAGGAATTCTTAGTCATTGTTTTTGCCATTGACAAGTTTAGAAGCTATCTTCTCGGGTCTCAAGTGATTGTATGGACAGATCATGCGACTTTACGCTACCTTATGGATAAGCGGATGCCAAACCAAGGTTACTTAGATGGATTTTAATTCTACAAGAGTTTGACCTTGTGATTAAAGATAAGAAAGGTAGTGAGAATATTGTGGTGATCATTTATCTCGCTTAGTAAATGAGGGTGCGAGAAAATCACAATGATATAGGCATTGATTTTCCGACCGAGCAATTGATGAAGCTCAAACGGTTAGGCCGTGGTATGTCGACTACGCCAACTATTTAGCGAGTGGTCATTTAGAGGACATGACGTATCGGGAGAAGAAAAAGTTCTTTTCTGACCTTAAATATCTCGTATGGGAAGATCCTTATTTGTTCAAGAGTCGGTAAAGATGGGTTGCTTCGACGGTGTGTTCTGAGCATGATCAGTGGGATATCTTAGAACAATGCCACAGCGGTCCCTACACGGAGGTCACTATGGAACACCAAAGACGGTTGCAAAGATTCTTCAAGCTGGATTCTCTTGGCCGACTCTATTTAAGGATCTGAAGCCTTTTGTAAAGGTTGTGATAGGTGCCGGAGAACCGGGCGGCGAGTAGTCGGATGGAAATGCCACTTAAGCCCATTCTTGAATGAAGTTTTCGATGTATGGGGCATAGATTTTATGGGACCCTTTCCATCCTCATGTGGTAATAAGTATATCCTCGTCTGTGTGGATTATGTTTCAAAGTGGGTCGAGGCCATAGCTACTCAAACTAATGATCACAAGGTTGTAAAGAAATTCTTGCAAAAGAATATCTTTACTAGATTCGGTCATCCGAGAGCACTCATTAGTGATGAAGGTACTCACTTTTGCAATGCGCCGCTTGACAAGATCCTTGAGAAGTATGGTGTCAAACATAAGATTGGTACACCATATCATCCTCAAACTAGTGGCCAAGTCGAGGTAAGCAACGAGCTTGAAAAGAATTTTGGAGAAGACCGTGAACAATAATCGATCTAATTGGAGTCTTAAAATTTGGATGACGCGTTGTGGGCTTATCGTCTCGCATTCAAGACCCGATGGGCACGTCACCCTTCCAAATGGTCTATGGCAAAGCTTGTCATTTACCCGTTGAACTTGAGCCTGAGCTTTACGGGCAATTAAATTCTTAAATTTCGATAGCCGACTCTGTGGGGAGAAACGGTTGTTACAATTGAACGAGCTCGACGAATTCGGACTCGAGAGCGTCACGAGAATGCTAAGCTTAGCAAGGAAAGAACGAAGATACTCCATGACGCTAAGATCAAGGACCGAGAATTCAAAGTTGGTGAAATGGCTTTACTCTATAATACCGGACTTCATTTGTTTCTGGTAAGCTAAAGTCTAGATAGTGCGGTCCTTTGAGATTCTCGAGGTTAATCCAAGTGGAGTAATTACTTTGAACGGGTATGGTAATCAAGCTTTCAAAGTGAATGGTCATCGACTTAAGAAATATTTTGGGCAACCAAAGGAAAAGCTGAGATTCTTTATTTCCAAAGAAGAGATGAAATCTGAGATGTCTGATTTGTGAAGAGATTCCATCTTATTTCTTTGAGTCGGATGATGATGGCGTTCTATATCCACCCGTGTAGGTACCTTCATGAGACTTCCGATCATACCACTATGTCTATGCCTCGTGTAGTGCGCAAGAACAAGAAGAAGAGAGTCAGCGTAGTTTGTTTGAGAGAAAAGTTTAATGATCGATAGCACACTTGACTTGTTGTTGTGGTGAAAATCATTTCCGCCCAAAGGTCTCTCCGATTCGATCTCGAGGTGGCGGTAGTCAAACCAAAGTGGCCCGATCCGGGTTGATCTTGAACTTTGTGTCAAGCTATTGACATTAAAAGAGCGCTCCTAGGAGGCAACCTAGTTTTCTTTGTTCGTTTCCTTTTCTTAGGTTGTTTTGTTTTATTGTTTTAGAAATAATACTTTAGTTGATTTTGTGTTGATGGTTATTCCTCCTACATTCATTGTAAGTGTTTTGTGTTATGTGTTGCTCATATACCCCGTGTACCCGAGATTATATGGTATGTCGAGTGTTGCGAGATACTTTTGAGCGTGTTTTTGAGTTACTCTTTGTCGGTGTTGTCTATTCGAGTTGCGGCGGTATATTCATGCTCCGGCCTGCCTCCGCCAACTTTCATCCGACCACCACCATTGAAACCAAATAAGTTTTCTTTTTCTTTTATTACACATTACGAGGACATAATGTGATGTAAGTGTGGGGGGTGTTTGGGTATGTTTTTATGCTATATTCTTTGAAATATGAGTGAATGTTAAATTTACGGAATTTAAAATTTTTGTGAGTCTCGAGCATATAATTGGAACTAGATGCTTGCTAGTTGTAGTTTTCTAAAGATGATAGTATGTGACTTAGTGAGATAATTATAGCATGTTTTACTTTTATGGAGATAGTTTCGTTTCACACTCACGAAAGCCTTTGAGATTGAAGCATGACTTTTGAATTATATCCTTTCATTATTTTTAATGATTTATCTTAGGAAGGTCAGTATAGTTACACCTAAGTTAGACCGTGTACTGTGAATATCATAAAGTTTGAATGTGATAGGTGAGATGTAACTTATGACTTTGAAAAGTGAATGAATAAAGTGAGTGAGCAATTATTAATAAATCGTTTGTCGGAAGTCGTCGATGATTGGAGTGCGGTAGGGTATACCTCGTATGTCCTATTCCACTATGATGACCAATAGCTCACGACGATCGAGAGAAAAGCTACCTTATGATTTGAGTAAGGTAGGGTGTTATCACGAAACATCCTATTCTACTATGATGGGTAAGAGCTTATTACGATATCGTCAAATTTGAAAATTTTGAAAAATGATGAGTTAAAATAAAGTAAAGTCTTTGTTATCATGGATCTTATACCCAGTATAAACCGCATGATATCTTTGTAGGGATTATCCTACTTGAGTGCGTGGGAAGGCTTTGAGTGGAGTGTTATTATCTGTACTAGGATAGTCATTGGAATTTTTGAGAGGATATTTCTTTGAAGGGCTTGTTAGATTGAGAATGGCTTGTCACACTTACACGAATCTATCTACGTGTTGGTATCATTTGCTATAGTTGTTGTATCTTTTGTTACGTGAGTTAGAGATCTATGTGGATTATTTATAAAGTTGAGCTATAGTTTTGATTGTTTTGTCCGAGGGCGTACAAAAAAGTTAAGTGTGGGGAGTTGTTAAGGCCATATTTATATGATTATTAAAGGTTTATTTCATTATTATTTTCCCCACATTTGCGTGATTTACATAAGAATTAAGGGTTTAAGTGTAATTATTTAATAAAGATGATTTTAAGAGGGTTGTATGCAAAATTGATGATTTTAAGTGTTGATTTAATAGAATTATTATTATTTGGATTTTATTACATTTTTGCATTGTTTATTTATCATGTAGGTGTTGATTTTCGAATGCTATAAGTGGATAAATGAAGCTCAAGTCGAATTATTCAAGATAGAGTTGGAATTGGCTTGAAGAAATTGGATAAAGATGATGAAATCCGACCTCGATCTTAGACGAAGCGTCCTCATTCCGTCCATTCCAGGCGGGCGTTTGATAAAGTGGACGAGCGTCCGAGAATCGTATTTTACATTCGAGAGAGTTCGACGGAGGAGGATGAGCGCGCGTTTACTCAGCGTCCAGCATTACGGGCGGGCGTCCATAAGACCAGGCAGCGTCCGTTGCCGACTTACTTCGGCCGACTTAAAACTCTATAAAAGCACCGCGTTATGAAGCCTTAAATCCCGAATCTTTTACACACTATTTACTCATATACACATAGCTGCGCCTAGAACCCTAAGGAGCCGTTTTTATACAGAGATGCAAATCTCCCTCAAAGAATCGTGTTCATCATGATTGTTGGCTAAATACCTGCGAGTGGGGTGATCGGAGGAAGCCTATCAACAACACAAGACCAACTAGAGGAGTTCGATGCTTAAGTTTAGTGAGTTTAATTCATAGTTTTCATTACTCTGGATCTGCTTTATATTTGTTTAAGTTTTATTGAATTAAGATTTGATGAAACGATCTATGTTTAATTTATGCTTGAATAAATTTATGAAAATCTGTTTATTTGAGTTCTCTTTCGTTCAAAGTAATGCATCTAATTGTGTTTTAAGAGATTATGCATGATTAGTTGAGTAAGAGTTTGGAAACAATCTCGTGATTTCGTGTTGATTGCATGTTTAGTTTGTTTGAAAAGATAAACGAAACCCTAGAATTTGGTTGAAGATATTTAATTGAATTCGTGAATAAATCACTACTAAAAACTGTGTCTTTTTAATCACCATCTAGTTGGATTGTTGGTTGATAGGTGGAATCTAGTCGCTTTGCTGTGTTTTCCCTTAATTGTTTGAATCAAATCGTTAGATTAAGTTTAGTTAAGTTCTAGTTTGATAAACCCTAGATTTCTGCAACTTTCCTGCACTTTTCTGTTTTAGTTCGTAGTTGGACGCTCGTCCGCAATAGCAGACGCCCGTCCGTTAGATTCCGTTTTCAGACGCTCGTTCATCAAAGTGAACGCTCGTCTGGCTTTCTGTTTTCTTATTTTTCTGCTTGTTTTTACTCTTGTTTTATTTTTAATTCTTAGGTTTAGGTTTTAGTTAGTTTCAGCTTTAGTTTAGATAGATAATTGTGACATAATTGATATAGATTTATATTTGAATCCGATAAACATTTCACTCCCTTAGGACGACCCGTTAACACCCTATACTACGATCCTTATACTTGGGGTGTTTCGGTTATAAATTGTAAAACTAGTTTTTACCGAACAAGTTTTTGGCGCCGTTGCCGGGGAGTCGGTAACGGTTGTCGGATTCTTCATAGGACAATTTTACGAGTCAAAGGGATCGTTTTAGCACGCAGTAGTATTTTGGCGTAACTTTCGGCTCGAGTGTCCGTTTGGAACGCAGGACCCCAATTCGGAAAGCTCGTTCCGACGCCGACGACGTGATGAACGGCCATAGGCCGTTCAGTGCGTTTTCGAGGTCAAAATCCACTGTTTTCCTCTCCATTTTGGCCCTAGAAGATTTCAACACGTTTTTTTTTACCGTCTTAGTGTTTTTCTTGTTTTTAAACTTTTCGTAGGTAGGTTTCTTTTCCAGTTTCGTTTAAATTTAGGATTACATTTATTACTGTTTTATTTTATTTGATTTTCTTTCAATTATTTTCCTTACTTTTTTTTTATATAGCTTAGATCTGTTTCCGTAATTGTAGATTTGTTTGATTTTATTTCCATAAGTCTTTTCTTTTTTTATCTCGTTTTAATTTACGTAACCTTAGTTTTTAGGTTTTCGTATTTGAGCGAGCGTTCAACAACTTGAACACCCGTCCACCTCAATTACGTCCTCTGAACGAGCGTTCATTCAATCAAACAGCGTTGATTACGAACAACGATCCACTAACACCTGGGCGCCGATTGATCTGTTCAATCATCACTTCTTTTCTTTCTTCTCTTTTCTTCTCTTTTCTTTTCTCCTCTAATCCATCTAATCTTCTCTAAGCTGTTCTAATCAACCCCAAAGGGTTGATTTCTTCCTTTCCTTTCTTGGTTTATGCAAGCGAAAGTAAGAAGGGACTTCGATCTTTGATCCTGAGAGCACGAACGATCTATCCTTAGAAGAAGGCTTCTCCTGATTTGGACAAAATGGCGGATCAAGATCCACCAATTCCAAATCCGACCCCAAGCTCGATTAAATTTACTCCTTCAACAAATGCAAGCTCTGCGAAAGAATGGCGAGAATCGAAGAAGTGGCATAAATCAACAACTTCAACAATTCCGCCAAAACCAGCTTAATCAGTTGAACCAGGACCCCTACACTCCATATCTAAATCAAGATTTTCTCGAAGGGCATAGACCTATTCGTCCTCCCGACATGGGAGGAGTGAACTTTGATCTAAAGAACGGAGTAGTTGCTCTAGTTCAGAATAGCTCTTTCCATGGTACTGCTCAAGAAGATCCATACGACTTCTTGTCCACATTCGTACAAATCATGAAGCAGTGCCATTATCCTGGTGTTGATTCTGAGATAGTTAAGTTGAAGCTATTTCCTTTTGCTTTAAAAGGTGAAGCAAGCAGATGGTTTAAGTCGTTAGCACATCATTCCCTCCATACATGGAATGATGTCAAAAGAGCCTTTGCTCTTAAGTGGGTTTCACCTGGCAAGATTATGGAGATGAAACAGGAAATAGCTACGTTTGAGCAGTTGGAGGACGAAACTGTTGGCAAAGCTTGGGAAAGATTGAATCTTTTGATGAGAAAGTGCCCCAATCACGGATATGATAGACATGAGTTGTTGGAACTATTTTACGAGAGGAGTCTCTCAACCTAATAGAGACTATCTTGACTCCACACTCATGGATCCTTCTTAGGGGAGGTGATGAGGCGCTCTGAGTGGCTGAGACCATCGCCAAGAACAATATGTGGTCGACTCCTAAGAAGACCAATGTTGTCAAGAAAGAAGGTACTGCAAGCAATCCTGATACAAAGCTGTTGGTTGCTCAGATGGAATTGATAAGCAAGCAGCTGGCCAATCTTCGACGCGACCTTACGATCCGGGAATGCGGTAGGAGCGGAGATGACGGAAGAAGTAAATTTAATGGATAATCAAAACCAACCCTTCCGAAACTTCAATCAAAGCCGAACTACTCGAGATTTCAACGACAAAACTTCAATCAAGCCAAGTTACCACCGGCCCTTCAAATTCGAATTCTTTCAACTCGAACTATCAAAGGCCGCCTGTAACTCCCAAAGGCCTCAAGGTGGCTGGAATCAAACTCGAGAACAACAATCATACCACCTCATGTGTCCCTCAACACAAATTCGATGAGTGGTAGACATGGTGAAGACTCGTCTACTAGTGTTAAAGCAATTGAGAGACAAGTTGGTCAAATGGCGGACACCAAACAAGCAAGCAGACCTCACGGTAAACTTCCGAGTTATACCGAGAGAAATCCGAAAGCTGATGTGAATGTTTGCACTGCCATTACACCTCAGTGGGAGTATGGGCAAGAAGAGGAGTTGAATGAAGTAACGTTGAGAAGTGGTAAGAAGGCTGGACCCGGCAAGATGTCGGGAAACGAGTAGCCCCTCCTGACGCCATAAGTTCAGGAGGGGGAAATCAGAAACCACATGCCAAAGGTTATGGCTAAAATACTAGTATGGGTCCAACGAACCACCGAATGCGGTCATGCACAAATCCACCGACATCCCCGAGGTACCGACGAAACATAGAAAATCCCCGAGAATCACACCACATCGTTGGCATCAGAAAGGGCATTCCAGAATGGTGAACTGCACGTGGAACGGACACGGGAGCCAAAGGTTATGGCCAAAATACTAGCACGGGTCCACCGAACAACCGAATGGGGTCATGCACAAATCTACCGACATCCCTGAGGTAGGAAATCCCTGAGAAGCGCACCACGTCGTTGGCATCAGAAATGGCTTCCCAGAATGGTGAACTGCACATGGAACGGACACGGGACCCGAAGGTTATGGCCAAAATACTAGCACGGGTCCACCGAACCACCGAATGGGGTCATGCACAAATCCACCGACATCCCCGAGGTACCGACGAACCACAGAAAATCCCCGAGAAGCACACCACGTCCTTGGCATCGGAAAGGGCTTTCCAGAATGGTGAACTGTACGTGGAACAGACACGGGAGCCGAAGGTTATGGCCAAAATACTAGCACGGGTCCACTGAACCACCAAATGGGTTCATGCACAAATCCACTGACATCCCGGAGGTAGAAAATCCCCGAGAAGCACACCATGTCGTTGGCATCGGAAAGGGCTTTCCAGAATGGTGAACTGCACGTGGAATGGACACGGGAGCCGACGGTTATGGCCAAAATAATAGCACGGGTCCACCGAACAACCGAATGGTGTGATGCACAAATCCTCCGACATCCCGAGGTAGAAAATCCCGAGAAGTGCACCACGTCATTGGCATCGGAAAGGATTTCTAGAATCTTTGAATCGCGCGTGGAACGGACACGGGAGCAGAAGGTTATGTCAAAAATACTAGCACGGGTCCACCGAACCACGGAATGGGGTCATGCACAAATCCACCGACATCCCCGAGGTACCGACGAACCACGGAAAATCCCCGAGGAGCACACCACGTCGTTGGCATCGGAAAGGGCTTTCTAGAATGGTGAACTGCACGTGGAACGGACACGGGAACCGGAGGTTATGGCCAAAATACTAGCACGGGTCCACCGAACAACCGAATGGGGTCATGCACAAATCCACCGACATCCCCGAGGTAGAAAATCCCCGAGAAGCGCACCACGTCGTTGGCATCGGAAATGGATTTCCAGAATGGTGAACTGCACGTGGAACGGACATGGAAGCCGAAGGTTATGGCCAAAATACTAGCAAGGGTCCACCGAACCACCGAATGGGGTCATGCACACATCCACCGACATCCCCGAGGTACCGACAAACCACAGAAAATCCCCGAGAAGCACACCACGTCGTTGGCATCGGAAAGGGCTTTCTAGAATGGTGAAATGCACGTGGAGCGGACACGGGAGCCGAAGGTTATGGCCAAAATACTAGCACGGGTCCACCGAACCACCGAATGGGGTCATGCACAAATCCACCGACATCCCGAGTACCGGCGAAACCACGAAAATCCCGAGAAGCACACCACATCGTTGGCATCGGAAAGGGCTTTCGAATGGTGAATCGACGTGGAGCGCACCACGGAGCCGAAGGTTATGGCCAAAATACTAGCACGGGTCCACGAACCACCGAATGGGGTCATGCACAAATCACCTGACATCCCCGATGTAGAAAATCCCCGAGAAGCACACCACGTTGTTGGCATAGGAAAGGGCTTTCCAGAATGGTGAACTGCACGTGGAACGGACACGGGAGTCGAAGGTTATGGCCAAAATACTAGCACGGGTCTACCGAACCACCGAATGGGGTCATGCACAAATCCACCGACATCCCCAAGGTAGAAAATCCCCGAGAAGTGCACCACGTCATTGGCATCGGAAATGGATTTCCAGAATGGTGAACTGCACGTGGAACGGACACGGAAGCCGAATGTTATGGCCAAAATACTAGCACGGGTCCACCGAACCAACGAATGGGGTCATGCACAAATCCACCGACATCCCCGAGGTATAGACGAACCGCAGAAAATCCCCAAGAAGCACACCACATCGTTGGCATCGGAAAGGGCTTTCCAGAATGGTGAACTGCACGTGGAGCGGACACGGGAGCCGAAGGTTATGGCCAAAATACTAGCATGGGTCCACCGAACCACCGAATGGGGTCATGCACAAATCCACCGACATCCCCGAGGTACCGACGAACAACAGAAAATCCCTGAGAAGCGCACCACATCGTTGGCATCGGAAAGGGCTTTCCAGAATGGTGAGCTGAACGTGGAACAGACACGGGAGCCGAAGGTTATGGTCAAAATACTAGCATGGGTCCACCGAACCACCGAATGGGGTCATGCACAAATCCACCGATGAACCACAGAAAATCCCCGAGAAGCGCACCACGTCGTTGGCATCGGAAAGGGCTTTCTAGAATGGTGAACTGCACGTGGAACGGACACGTGAGCCGAAGGTTATGGCTAAAATACTAGTATGGGTCCAACGAACCACCGAATGCGGTCATGCACAAATCCACCGACATCCCCGAGGTTCCGACGAAACACAGAAAATCCCCGAGAATCTCATCACATCGTTGGCATCAGAAAGGGCATTCCAGAATGGTGAACTGCACGTGGAACGGACACGGGAGCCAAAGGTAATGTCCAAAATACTAGCACGGGTCCACCGAACAACCGAATGGGGTCATGCACAAATCTACCGACATCTCTGAGGTAGGAAATCCCCGAGAAGCGCACCACGTCGTTGGCATCAGAAATGGCTTCCCAGAATGGTGAATCGCGCACGTGGAGCGGACACGGGAGCCGAAGGTTATGGCCAAAATACTAGCACGGGTCCACCGAACCACCGAATGGGGTCATGCACAAATCCACTGACATCCCCGAGGTACCGACGAACCACAGAAAATTCCCGAGAAGCACACCACGTCGTTGGCATCGGAAAGGGCTTTCCAGAATGGTGAACTGTACGTGGAACAGACACGGGAGCCGAAGGTTATGGCCAAAATACTAGCACGGGTCCACCGAACCACCGAATGGGGTGATGCACAAATCCACCGACATCCCGGAGGTAGAAAATCCCCGAGAACCACACCACGTCGTTGGCATCGGAAAGGGCTTTCCAGAATGGTGAACTGCACGTGGAATGGACACGAGAGCCGAAGGTTATGGCCAAAATAATAGCACGGGTCCACCGAACCACCGAATAGGGTCATGCACAAATCCACCGACATCCCCGAGGTACCGACGAACAACGAAAAAATCACGAGAAGCGCACCACATCGTTGGCATCGTAAAGGGCTTTCCAGAATGGTGAATCGAGCGTGGAGCAGAACCACGGGGCGAAGGTTATGGTCAAAATACTAGCATGGGTCCACCGAACCACCGAATGGGGTCATGCACAAATCCACCGAAGAACCACGAAAAATCCCGAGAAGCGCACCACGTCGTTGGCATCGGAAGGGCTTTCTAGAATGGTGAATCGCACGTGGAGCGGACACGTGAGCGAAGGTTATGGCTAAAATACTAGTATGGGTCCAACGAACCACCGAATGCGGTCATGCACAAAATCCACCGACATCCCGAGGTTCCGGCGAAACACGAAAAAATCCCGAGAATATCATCACATCGTTGGCATCGAAGGGCATTCCGAATGGTGAATCGCACGGGAGCGGACACGGGAGCCAAAGGTAATGTCCAAAATACTAGCACGGGTCCACCGAACAACCGAATGGGGTCATGCACAAATCTACCGACATCTCTGAGGTAGGAAATCCCCGAGAAGCGCACCACGTCATTGGCATCAGAAATGGCTTCCCAGAATGGTGAACTGCACGTGGAACGGACACAGGACCCGAAGGTTATGGCCAAAATACTAGCACGGGTCCACCGAACCACCGAATGGGGTCATGCACAAATCCACCGACATCCCGAGGTACCGACGAACCACAGAAAATCCCCGAGAAGCACACCACGTCGTTGGCATCGGAAAGGGCTTTCCAGAATTGTGAACTGAACGTGGAACAGACACGGGAGCCGAAGGTTATGGCCAAAATACTAGCACGGGTCCACCGAACCACCGAATGGGGTCATGCACAAATCACCCGACATCCCCGATGTAGAAAATCCCCGAGAAGCACACCACGTTGTTGGCATCGGAAAGGGCTTTCCAGAATGGTGAACTGCACGTGGAACGGACACGGAAGCCGAAGGTTATGGGAAAAATACTTGTATGGGTCCACCGAACCACCGAATGCGGTCATGCACAAATCCACCGACATCCCCGAGGTACCGATGAACTACAGAAAATCCCCGAGAAGCACACAACGTCGTTGGCATCGGAAAGGGCTTTCCAGAATGGTGAATTGTACGTGGAACGGACACGGGAGCCGAAGGTTATGGCCAAAATACTAGAATGGGTCCACCGAACCACCGAATGGGGTCATGCACAAATCCACCGACATCCCCGAGGTACCGACGAACCACAGAAAATCCCGAGAAGCACACCACGTCATTGGCATCGGAAAGAGCTTTCCTGAATGGTGAACTGAACGTGGAATAGACACAGAAGCCGAAGGTTATGGCCAAAATACTAGCACGGGTCCACCGAACCACCGAATGGGGTCATGCACAAATCCACCGACATCCCCGAGGTAGAAAATCCCCGAGAACCGCACCACGTCGTTGGCATCGGAAACGGGTAACGAGAATGGTGAATCATCGTGGAGCGGACACGAGCCGAAGGTTATGGCCAAAATACTAGCACGGGTCCACCGAACCACGAATGGGGTCATGCACAAATCCACCGGCGTCCCGAGTACCGGCGAACCACGAAAATCCCGAGAAGTGTTCGGTAAAACGTGTTTTAAATTTATAAACCAAACACCCCAAGTATAAGGATCGTAGTATAGGGTGTTTACGGGTCGTCCTAAGAAGTGGAATGTTTATCAGATTCAAATATAAATCTATATCAATTATGTCACAATTATCTATCTAAACTAAAGTGAAACTAACTAAAACCTAAACCTAAAATTAAAACTAAAGCAGAAATAAAAACAAGCGAAAAATAAGAAAAGCAGAAAGAGCGGATGACGTTCACTAAAGTGAGCGAGCGTGCGAAACGAAAAATCTAATGGACGAAACGTCGCTATTGCGGACGAGCGTCTAACTGGCGAAAGCGAGCGAAAAGTGCGAGGAAAGCAATGAGAAACTAGGGTTTATATAACTAGAACTTAAACTAAACTTAATCTAAACGGTTTGATTAAAACAATTAAAGGAAAACACAAAAAGGCAACGAATCCACCCATCAACCAACAACCCCCAACTAGATGGTGATCTAAGATGTAGTTTTTAGTAGTGATTTTTCACGAATTCAATTAAATTTCTTCAACCAAATTCTAGGGTTTCGTTTATCTTTTCAAACAAACTAAACATGCAATCAACACGAAATCACGAGGTTGTTTCCAAACTCTTACTCAACTAATCATGCATAATCTCTTTACAACACGAATAATTGCATCACTTGAACGAAATAAAACTTAAACCAATATATTTTCATACATAGATCCAAGCATATAGATATAGATAAATCGTTTCATCAAATCGTTAATTCCAACAAAACATGATCAATACAAAACAGCATCCAAAGTGATGAAAAACTATAAATTAAACTCACTAACATAAAGCATCGAACTCTCTAGTTGGTTGTGTTGATGATGGGCTTCCTCCGTCGACTCACTGCAAGGCTTTTAGCCAACAATCATGTTGAAGATGATTGTTCGATTGGAGAAATTCATCTCTATGTAAAAGGCTTGTGGCATGAGCTTTTTTGTGTAAAATTGCGATCTCAATTATGTGGTATGAATTAGGGTTGGGGCTGCCGCTTTATTTATAGGAATTTGATGTCGGCTAGGGTTAAGTCGGCCTTGAACGCCCGTCTGGTCTCGTGGACGCCCGTCCAGAATGCCTGGACGCTGAGTAAACGCTCGTTCATCCTCCGTCTGAACTCTCTGAATGTAAAATACGATTACGGGCGCCGCATGGGCGCCAGATTCATACGGGCCTTCGTTCAAGATCGATGAAGCGCCCGTTTGAAGCTAGCGAGATCGGATCTCTTCATCTTTATCCAATTTCTTCAAGCCAATTCCAACTCTATCTCTTATAATTCGACTTGAGCTTCATTTATCCTCATTATATGCACGAAAATTAACTCCTACATGATAAATAAACAATGCAAAAACGTAATAAAATCCAAATAATAATAATTCCATTAAATCAACACTTAAAATCATCAATTTTGCATACAACCCTCTTAAAATCATCTTTATTAAATAATTACACTTAAACCCTTAATTCTCATGTAAATTATGCAAATGTGGGGAAAATAATAATGAAATAAACCCTTAATAATCATATAAATATGGCCTTAACAACACCCCCACACTTAACTTTTTGTACGTCCTCGGACAAAACAATCAAAACTATAGCTCAACTTTATAAATAATCCACATAGATCTCTAACTCACGTAACAAAAGATACAACAACTATAGCAAATGATACCAACACAGAGATAGATTCGGTGTAAGTGTGACAAGCCATTCTCAATCTAACAAGCCTTTCAAAGAAATATCCTCTCAAAAATTCCAATGACTATCCTAGGTACAAACAGTAATAGCTCCACTCAAAGCCTTCCCACGCACTCAAAGGTAGGATAATCCTACTGACATATCATGCGGTTCTCTTTGGGTATAAGATCCATGATAACAAAGACTTCACTTTATTTTTACTCATCATTTCCAAAATTTTCAAATTTGACGATATCGAATAAGCTCTTACCCATCATAGTAGAATAGGATGTTTAAGTGATAACACCCTACCTACTCAAATCATAAGGTAGCTATAAACCCGACTATCGTGAGCTATTGGTCATCATAGTGGTATAGGACATACGAGGTATACCTACCGCACTCAAATCATTAACCACTTCCGACAAACGTATTTATTAATAATTGCTCACTCACTTTATTCATTCACTTTTCAAAGTCATAAGTTACATCTCACTTATCACATTCAAACTTTATGATATTCACGAAGACACGGTCTAACTTAGGTGTAACTATCTTGACCTTCCTAAGATAAATCATTAAAAATAATGAAAGGATATAATTCAAAAGTCATGCTTCAAAATCAAAGGCTTTCGTGAGTGAAAACGAAACTATCTCCATAAAAGTAAAACATGCTATAATTATCTCACTAAGTCACATACTATCATCGTTTAGAAAACTACAACTAGCAAGCATCTAGTTCCAATTATATGCTCGAGACTCACAAAAATTTTAAATTTATGAAAATTTAACATTCACTCATATTTCAAAGGATATAGCATAAAAACATACCCAATTTACCCCCCCACACTTAAATCACATTATGTCCTCAGAATGTGCAGAAATAAAAGAAAAGAAAACTTAGCTGGTTTCAACAGTGGTTGTCGGATGAAAGTTGGCAGAGGTCAGGCCGGAGCATGAATATACCGCGACAACTCGAATAGACAACACTGGACATAAAAGCTTGTGAACCCTGCTCAAAGTATCTGCCACACTCGACATACCATATAATCTCGGGGTACACGGGGTATATGAGCAACACATAACACAAAACACTCACAATGAACGTAAGAGGAATAACCATCAACACAAAATCAACTAAAGTATTATTTCTAAAACAATAAAACAAAACAACCTAAGAAAAGGAAACGAACAATGAAAACTAGGTTGCCTCCTAGGAGCGCTCTTTTAATGTCAATAGCTTGACACAAAGTTCAAGAATCAACCCGGATCGGGCCACTTTGGTTTAACTGCCGCCACCTCGATGATCGTAATCGAGAGCACCTTTGGGCGGAAATGATTTTCACCACAACAACAAGTCAAGTGTGCTATAAGATCATTAAACTTTTCTCTCAAACTACACCGACTCTCTTCTTCTTGTTCTTGCGCCACGATAGGCATAGACATAGTGGTATGATCGAAGTCTCAACAGAAGGTACCTTACGGGTGGATATAGGAACGTCATCATCATCTGACTCAAAGAAATAAGATGGAATCTCCTCACAAATCAGGACATCTGTACTCTCATCTCTTCTTTGGAAATAAAGAATCTCAGGCTTTTCCTTTGGTTGCCCAAAATATTTCTTAAGTCTATGACCATTCACTTTGAAAGCTTGATTACCATACCCGTTCAAAGTAATTACTCCACTTGGATTAACCTCGAGAATCTCAAAGGGACCAGACCATCTAGACTTGAGTTTACCCGGAAACAGGTGAAGTCTAGTATTATAGAGTAAAGCCATTTCACCAACTTTGAATTCTCGGTCCTTGATCTTAGCGTCATGGAGCATCTTCGTTCTTTCCTTGCTAAGCTTAGCATTCTCGTACGCTCTGAGTCTGAATTCGTCGAGCTCGTTCAATTGTAACAATCGTTTCTCCCCACAGAGTTGGCTATCGAAATTTAAGAATTTAATTGCCCAGAAAGCTCTGTGTTCAAGTTCGACAGGTAAATGACAAGCTTTGCCATAGACCATTTGGAAGGGTGACGTGCCCATCGGGGTCTTAAATGCAGTACGATAAGCCCACAACGCGTCATCCAACTTAAGACTCCAATTAGATCGATTATTGTTCACGGTCTTCTCCAAAATTCTTTTCAGGCTCCGGTTGCTTACCTCGACTTGGCCACTAGTTTGAGGATGATAGGGTGTACCAATCTTATGTTTGACACCATACTTCTCAAGGATCTTGTCAAGCGGCGCATTGCAAAAGTGAGTACCTTCATCACTAATGAGTGCTCTCGAACAGCCGAATCTAGTAAAGATATTCTTTTGCAAGAATTTCTTTACAACCTTGTGATCATTAGTTTGAGTAGCTATGGCCTCGACCCACTTTGAAAACATAATCCACACAGATTTGTGGATATACTTATTACCACATGAGGATGGAAAGGGTCCCATAAAATCTATGCCCCATACATCGAAAACTTCGCATTCAAGAATGGGCTTAAGTGGCATTTCCATCCGACTACTCTGCCTTCCTGTTCTCTGGCACCTATCACAACCTTTACAAAAGGCTTCTGCATCTTTAAACAGAGTCGGCCAGTAGAATCCAGCTTGAAGAATTTTTGCAACTGTCTTGGGTGTTCCATAGTGACCTCCGGTAGGACCGCTATGGCATTGTTCTAGGATATCCCACTGATCATGCTCAGGAACACACCGTCGAAACAACCCGTCTTTACAGACTCTGAACAAATAAGGATCTTCCCATACGAGATATTTGAGATCAGAAAAGAACTTCTTCCTCTCCTGATACGTCATATCCTCTAAATGACCACTCGCTAAATAGTTGACGTAGTCAGCATACCACGGCCTAACCGTTTCAAGCTTCATCAATTGCTCAGTCGGAAAATCAATGCCTATATCATTGTGATTCTCTGCACCCTCATTTACTAAGCGAGATAAATGATCAGCCACAATATTCTCACTACCTTTCTTATCTTTAATCACAAGGTCAAACTCTTGTAGAATTAAAATCCATCTAAGTAACCTTGGTTTGGCATCTGCTTTATCCATAAGGTAGCGTAAAGTGCATGATCTGTCCATACAATCACTTGAGACCCTGAAGATAGCTTCTAAACTTGTCAATGGCAAAGGCACGACGCTAAGAATTCCTTCTCGATCGTAGTATAATTGCATTGAGCCGGGTTCAAGGTACGACTCGCATAATAGATGGGCCTGAACCTTTTATCAACTCTTTGACCCAAAGCTGCGCTTTCACGGCGTAATTAGAGGCATCGCACATCAACTCGAAAGGCTTGGTCCATCGAGTGCAACTAAAATAGGGGCATCGATAAGCTTGTCTTTCGACAATTGAAAGCTTCTTTGCACTTCGCATCGAACAAGAAATCGACATCATCTTTCAAAAGATTTGATAAAGGCTTGGCGATGGTAGAAAAATCTTTAATGAAACGCCTGTAGAAGCCAACATGGCCTAGAAAACCTCGTACCTCTTTCACTGTCTTAGGGTACGTCTGTTAGGTGTAGTGCCCGAAAGACAATTATCTAATTGTTTTAAGACAGAATTAATAATTCAACTTATTATATGCATTTATATTTATAATTAAGACACTACTGAAAACCCGAAGTACCTCGTTTATGTAATCACATAACTTTCGGTGTATGGCTATACACAAGAGGATTGAGTTAGTGAGATGTACTTAAAATTAACTTAGTCCGTAGCGTTTATTAATCTGAGTGCGGGTCTCATGATTAATTTGCTATTAATCGCCTGAGAACACTTTAGGTGTGACGATCTTATCCGGTTTGTCGGTAATAGGGTACCTAGTGGGGCATTTATATATGATGATAATCATATAGAAATTTGGACCGATTTGATTTGAGTTCTCGATATAATTCCGTGTCGAGAAGTCTTATCGAATCACAAGATGATCATATATGGATTAATCTTAATCTGAGGTGATCACAGATTTAACGCTAGACTAGGGTAGAGTTTGACGTGTTAGTAAGGATCACTTGAAGTATGTGCTCCAACACTTCTCGTTGGCTCTATTACGGAATGAGTGAGTGGTCCGTGCTATCACGATATGGAATCCATTCCTTCCTCGCAAGTAGAGAGCGCAGTTCCTTATTTGTTGACCACAGAAACCGATCGATCGGCCGAGTTCATATTATATTGAATATGAACTAATTGATCACTAGGGGTTAATGGTAAATAAGGATAATATGTTTCGAGAAGGGTTTACGGAAATATCCCGAATCGAAGTGAGCAATCTATGGAGGATTTATCCGTATGTAATGATTATATCGGTGACGCTTTAGACTCATAATTTGAGTGTAAGTTATGTATATTCGATAGAGTTCGATTTGGGTTTATGGTGGTGTAATCCCGAATTAATAGTTTGGATATAATTATTACATCTGATGAATAATTTTATCTAATTTATTGTAGCTCTTGAATATGGGTCCATGGTCCCCGGCGTGGCTCTACAATATAGCATATAGGTTTCTCGTCGTTGCACCTCAATTATAATTAAATAGTGGATTGGGCTATTTAATTTGATATGTGGATTAATTGTTTAGTTGGACTAAATAATTAAATACACGGAAAAGATATTTTTCGTGGACTCGGTCCGAATTGGTGTGTTGACCCTTTTTTGGTCAAATATAGGAAAAATATACATGGACCTTATTTTTCAAGAAAAGGTGCGCATGTTTTTTTGTATATATTTTATATTATTTAATTATTAAGGAATTTGTTTTCTTAGATAGTTATTTAATATGTGATTTATCTTTTATTTGTTAAATGATAAATCATGGAATATTGGATAATATATTTATTTATCCTAATTTGTTTGGGATAAATATTATATTTATCTTTTATTTGGAAAAGGATTATTATAATAATTATCTTTTAATTATTTAATCCTTGGAGGTTAAGTTTTACTCTCCTATATAAAGAGAGTTCTTCCAAGCCTTTTGAAACACACTATTCACGTCACTATTCACAAGAGAAATTGGCTGAAAATTTCGGCCTCTATTCTTAGGGTTCGAGTTGGAAAAATCTTGGGATTTTTCCGGTAGCATATCAAGGAGGTCCGCGGCGGGAAACATCATCCACCTGGTGTTCTTTGGGAGACACACGTTGGAAGGCGTGGCTTCTCAAATACGTGTTTTTGGAGATCTATCGTTCTTGGAGTTAAGCACCATAAAAAGGTAGGCTCCCAAACCCCCTTGTAGGATTAGATCTTTTATTTATGTATTTTGTTTCGTTTAGATCTAGATCTGATGCCTTCCGCTGCGTAATCGGGTCGATCCATAATTGATCCGACGATATTACATCTAACAAGTGGTATCAGAGCCTTTGATCTAACGATCAAAGTATATGAATTTTAGATCTTGGAGTGGAAAAGCATGTTTTAGATGTTTTATTTCATTTTTTGGTAAAATTCGAATTTATTCATGTTGTATGCTTGTGAATGTTGTGGTTGAAGAGATGGATTGGGGTTGGTATTGTTTACCCGTAGATCTATTTTGTAGCTCCTTTGTTTAGTAACAATTGAGCATAGGAATTGTATTTTTTTTATGTCAATTTCGAAATTCAATGTAAAAGTAGCATCTTTTATTGTAATTTTGTTATTCCGGGCTCGAAAAGATGAAGATCTTGCTGAAAAGATGAAGATCGAGGCGAAACCCAATGTATGAACGAGGAGAAACGGTTTAAATTTTTTTTAAAAACTGCTACAGGACTTTCTGCGACGCTGAAAAGCGTCGCTATAAGTCCTGTTTATAAAATTGAATGCGGCTAGGGTATAAAGCTTGCGGCTGTGTCACAAAAAATTTTTGTAACCTAATTTTTTTTTATAAAAGGCTGCTGTATGGCAAAAAAAAAAAAAAAAAAATTCATTTTTCTGGGATTTTTTTGTAACAGCCGAAAGAAAAATAAAAATAAAAAAAGTTTTTTTTGGCAGCCGCATGTAATAACACAAAAAAAAAAAAAAAAAAAAAAAAAAAAAAAAAAAAATTGATTAATTATAATAAATTGGTTTTATTTAATTAAAAAAAGCCTTTCTCCTCTCGGGTGTTAAGTGGTTCGTGATCCGGTTCGAGTTCAAGATTCAAGATCAAGACTCGAAGACATAGTATAAGTTTTACTTTTCCTTAGAAAATAGTTAGTCGGGGGTACCAACGGTCCATCTCGGTGTTTACTTTTAGGTATAATTTTGTGTTTGATCAAGATTACGTGCTTAAAACCGGAAAATTGCCATGACTTGCATCTTCATGATTCCACTCCAATGCATACATGTAGCTAGTTTATTTCGAATAAATTAGGCATGTATAACTCGAATAATTAGTATGAATGCTTATTAATTTAATATGTGGTAGTTAAATAATAAGTAGCTAATTATAAAAACGAGGACCGGGTTTTGTCAATCGTTTACGATTTTAGTGATGGATTCTCGGTGAATCCCACTTGGATAAATCGTTGAGCTTTTTCGGTGATGGCTTCTCGGTGAACCCACCTTAAACTAAAAAGCGAGATTACGCTTTGGGTGACAATTTAGAAATCGGAGAATCTTAGTACATGGGTTGGAAATGGTCTAACCATGGTTGGCGAGTTCAACCGAGCCGGCTCAATCGACTCCCCCACGTGTGTGATGTGCGTTACATATGCGATTCGATAGGACTTAGCATAGCCGATAAGCCTTCGGGCTAAGCGGGGCTTCTCTTGCGGATTGGCTGAATCATCATCACATATGTTCCAACGAATAAGGCGGCGTGTAGGCTTGCTCATAACCGACCACTGATTCGAGTACTTTGATTTATTGTTTCTTATTGTCAAAGAGGCCAAAACCGTAATTAGTAAACCCACCACTTTTTCAAAATATTGAGTGGGAGCGGGAAAAGCGGCAGCCAACCCCACGGCCTCTACTATAAATGCAAGCACGTGAGAGAAGGGTGACACCTCGAGCGCTTTGATTCCGGCCCCTGCGGGTGGTGTTCACCCCTATCAAAATTCAAGGCTTGGTTTCCGAAAGGATAGGATTTTGGGTACTCGTTGAGTCACTGACCGACCCTGCGGCGGCATACTCGGGGCGTACTTTGAGATCTGATATAGTAGGTCACACTCTTTATGGATATTTTCGAAATATCTAGGCTAGAAAAGGAAGGTAATCAATGATTAAGGTCCGGGATGTCTGATTCCCGTGAGATTTTTGATTCTCAAAGATTAATCATTGAGAGAGATTGTCTCAGTTTAATCGTCGCCTCTTTGACTGACCCTGCGGCGGCACTGAGGTGTGAGATTAAATCCTTGGAATGGTAGGATAGACTTTTTTTAACAAGTTTATAATTCCTAAAATAAAAATATAGTAGTGAAAATTTATTTTTTGAATTTAAGTTTCTGTCATTTTGTTTACAACTAAATCTCTAGGTTACTAAACTGTTAGTAATAGAACTTCATTAAAAAATGTGGAAAGTAACAAGTACGTTGTAATTATCAATAAATGCAGTTAACTTTTCGGAAGAAATTTTTCTCTTGAGCCTTTAAAAACTTAAGTGACATAGTACAAGTGTGTCACGGGTGTCACTAAATGTTGAACAAGAGACGACCATACTTAGTTTACAAAAGATGACATAGGACTATCAGATAAAATTCATTTAGTGAATTTTAAAAGTGTAATTACACAACAAATTTCTAAATTGAAAAATTGGAAAATCATATACATAAGGCGTTGCTAGTTAGACGGTATTTGGAACCGATAAACTAGTGGGAGCCTTAGCCTTATGATTTGTTGTTTTTCTGAATTATTAGAAATGTGTAATAGACTGCACAGAAGTTTCTCCATTTATTGGAAAAACAAGAATAAAGCGTTACTAGTTAGGCGATGTTTGGGCGATAAACTAGTAGGAGCTTAGTTACGGAGATTTTATAATCGTTGAAACATCATGAACAAAGCATTTCTAGTTAGGCGGTATTTGGGCCCGATAAACTAGTGGGAGCTTAGTTCTGGGGATTTTCTGATCTTTGAAAAATCATAAATACAAAGTGTTGCTAGTTAGACGGTATTTGGAACCGATAAACTAGTCGGAGCTTTGGTCTTATGATTTAACGATTAGAAAAATCGATAGTCCAAGCAAGTAACACTGAACGTCCCACAGTTCAAGAGTAGTGTCTACTCACACGAACTGCTAGTTCAAGACTGTTTCCATCTAAGGAAAGTCGAGAATGGGAAAGAATGTTTATACGTGTTAGTCATCTAGACTAAGTAGTTTTAAGGCTAAACCGGAAAATTAATAAATTGGAAATTAGAGGATAATGAAAGTGATTTCGGATCACTGTCCAATGTATCCTAGCAATTTTCTTGAAAGCTAAAGTTCTTTGGAAGAACTAGGTAGCTTTGCATTAAACGATAAATAAAATAGACAGCGGCGAGTTTTTCGAGATTGACTAGTGGGGTGATATAAGGAAATGAATCTCGGATTCAATTCTTGAGCATCACGAAAAAATTCATTTTACGTTTTTGGATTCGTTGGAGCGAGCGTATTCATTTTCAATAGGATAATTTGTTTGTCTTATTGACGATGAATGTAACGATCGTATGTACGAATCCAAGACTCGGACTTTTGTTTGATAAAGTCGAAACCACTAATCATTGTTGAAAAGGTATTAGTAACACATCTTAAAACATATAAGCGCAAATGGTTTCCGTATTTACGATAAACGCTTCTTTCTATTCTATTAATTAGTGCATATTCCCTAAAGACAAGATCTCAAGAAGCGGCTTAGGGTGATTCCTATCTCGAGTCAAAGGAACACTTGTCTCAAAGGAACAATGACTAAGTTTCCTTTCAATCGAGAAAGGGTAATAGATTTAAAGAAGTAACATAGCTTGTTCATAACAACCTTGAGGTCATATGAAAGGTACAAGCTAGTGGGAGCTTTTGAAGTAGTGACATCTTGTTTGACTACTATTCGAGACTCCGGTAAGTTTATCAAAAATATTTGGAGAAATCTCTGATTTCACGAGAGATAGAGTATTCCATACTCGAAAATAGGTTATTGCGTAGTCTTGGGGTGATGCTCGGCCTACCTCCCAAGGTGAAATGTTTTCACTAAAGGGATACACCACAAATTTGCCTTACATAGTTATTGATGTGCTCGATCTGTTTCTTGAACTCATTTAAGATATTGGTTGCAAAATAACGGTTGTATTGAAAAACCGAGAAGTCTACCTAAAAGATGCCTACGCATTTGTGGATAAGGAGTGAATTCGGTTCACCCCACTTCCGTAAATAGAGGCATTTAGCACCGAGTGCTTGAAGGTAGGGCCCAAATTTTGCGTACGTTCGGGACGTGAAATATCTTAATGCATTGAGTAAAGGTTGGTTATAAAACTCGTAAAATCGAGAGAATGACGGTTATCTTTGTCAAACTCGGTCTGATAGAGTCTATAAATAACAACCTTGGATCTTGAAGTATTTGTACTCAAGATGTTACTAAGCGATTTGTTCGATCCACATCCAACACCGGCGATTGGTGAAAACACTAATAAAAACTACTAAACTAGATCAAGTATATCACTCCACCCGAGCGTGGGGAGTATGGTTTGTCCATTACCCATTCACGGGACCTTATGGTCTATAGGGTAGATTGATGACCTATAGTCCTTCGTGGGCTGTATAGGATCCCGATCATAAAGTTTGTTTAAAAGCCATAACCACAGTGAATGGAGTATGATACTTCAGTTACATTGAAACTCTTGTAGAACCACCTGAGTATCTCGGGCCCGAGTGGGAGTAATTGAAACTACGGAGAAGAGTCGAATGAATAGGAAAGTTTAACTTTCAGCATAAAGCTGAGTAATTTAGGGGTGATTCCTAAAAGTAGAGAGTTAACCGGACCGTGATCTCTCTTATCACTCGAGTCTTGCTTGATTTCGTCAGAAAGCGAGAAATAGGGGTGATTCCTTAAGACTTCCTTGCCGAACAACGGAATCTGAATTCATTCAGAATAGAAGGGTTTTAGCTAAGAACAAATAATGGATTCATTAAAGCGCAGAAAATAGGGGTGATTCACTAAGACTTTTTTGCGAGACTAACGGTATCTTAATTTATTCAGAAGAACCTTTGGCAGGATGCCTGGCATAGCTTATATCATTCGGGGATTAAAGCAAACCTCTAGGTCATTTCAAAGTCATATATTTTAATATGTGGACTTGACCAGAATGTTGATAAGTCTTTTGTAGACTGGGCATCAATATTAGTAAAGTAGTATGTAGATTAGTGTTTGTAAATGGTAACACTAAAACAGTTGGAAACAACATGGGTGTGTTATCTGAAGTCAAAGTCTGACATGTCATCGGGATTCATTCTAAAGGATTTGATTCGCTCAAATCCGCAAGAATCGATCATTGGCAATCCCATCCATTCACCTGGTTAAGATATTCTTGCATTTATGCAACATTCAACGATGTAGTCTACCCTACCTCTCGGGAATGGTTATCTAAACCACGAGGATGAATCTGAAATGGGATGTTTAGTGAATCCTCAAGTATCTTGGGAGCATGAGGAATAATATGCTAGTATATTCGGTGCAAACTAGAATATAAGTGATGACACTAATTACGACTTTAAGTCGATTAAGGATGATCGTTAAGACGATTTAGTCCTCGATGTTGAATCAAAGGCATATTGAAATCGTACCACGGATTAGATGGAAAGCGACATTTCGATCCCAAAGATTGACTCAAGCCGCCAACCTACTGATCGGTGTACCAGTCACATGGTATTCGGATTCTAAGTGCGCGCCCGGTCAGCGACCTACCTGCGGCGGCACACTCGGTCGTGCTTGGAAGGATGAATTACTAAGATGCGCTTGGAGAGTGCAGATTTGAGGATACGTCTCACTTGTTTTGAGCAAGTGGGAGAATGTTGTAGATATAGATATAAAAGGGTGTGCTCTAAAACAATTAATCCACTTGCCTTTCGTGCAAGTGGGAGATTGTTAGGTGTAGTGCCGAAAGACAATTATCTAATTGTTTTAAGGCAAATTAATAATTCATCTTATTATATGCATTTATATTTATAATTAAGACACTCTTGAAAACCTAAGTACCTCGTTTATGTAATCACATAACTCGGTGTATGGCTATACACAAGAGGATTGAGTTAGTGAGATGTACTTAAAATTAACTTAGTCCGTAGCGTTTATTAATCGATGCACGGTCTCATGATTAATTTGCTATTAATCGCCCCGAACACTTTAGGTGTGACGATCTTATCCGGTTTTCGGTAATAGGAGTACTAGTGGGGCATTTATATATGATGATAATCATATAGAAATTTGGACCGATTTGATTTGAGTTCTCGATATAATTCCGTAATAGAGAAGTCTTATCGAATCACAAGATGATCATATATGGATTAATCTTAATCTGAGGTGATCCTGAGGCATTTGCTTAGACTAGGGTAGAGTTTGATGTGTTAGTAAGGATCACTTGAGTATGTGCTCCAACACTTCTCGTTGGCTCTGATGCGGAATGAGTGAGTGGTACGTGCTATCACAGAATATGGAATCCATTCCTTCCTCGCGAAAGTAGAGAGCAGTTCCCTTATTTGTTGACCACTAGAAGCGATCGATCGGCCGAGTTCATATTATATTGAATATGAACTAATTGATCACTAGGGGTTAATGGTAAATAAGGATAATATGTTTTCGAGAAGGGTTTACGGAAATATCCCGATCGAAGTGAGCGATCTATGGAGGATTTATCCGTATGTAATGATTATATCAGTGGACGCTTTCGACTCATAATTTGAGTGTAAGTTATCTATATTCGATAGAGTTCAGTTTCGGGTTTATGGTGGTGTAATCCCGGAATTAATAGTTTGGATATAATTATTCTGTCTGACAAATAATTTTATCTAATTTATTGTAGCTACTGAATATGGGTCCATGGTCCCCGACGTGGCTCCTAATATAGCATATAGGTTTCTCGTCGTTGCACCTCAATTATAATTAAATAGTGGATTGGGCTATTTAATTTGATATGTGGATTAATTGTTTAGTTGGACTAAATAATTAAATACACGGAAAAGATATTTTTCGTGGACTCGGTCCGAATTGGTGTGTTGACCCTTTTTGGTCAAATATAGGAAAAATATACATGGACCTTATTTTTCAAGAAAAGGTGCATGTTTTTTTGTATATATTTTATATTATTTAATTATTAAGAAATTTGTTTTCTTAGATAGTTATTTAATATGTGATTTATCTTTTATTTGTTAAATGATAAATCATGGAATATTGGATAATATATTTATTTATCCTAATTTGTTTGGGATAAATATTATATTTATCTTTTATTTGGAAAAGGATTATTATAATAATTATCTTTTAATTATTTAATCCTTGGAGGTTAAGTTTTACTCTCTATATAAAGAGAGTTCTTCCAAGCCTTTTGAAACACACTATTCACGCCACTATTCATAAGAGAAATTGGCTGAAAATTTGGCCTCTATTCTTAGGGTTTGAGTTGGAAAAATCTTGAGATTTTTCGGTAGCATATCAAGGAGGTCGGCGGCGGGAAACACCATCCACACTGGTGTTCTTTGGGAGACACACGTTGGAAGGCTGTGGCTTCTCAAATCGTGTTCTTGGAGATCTATCGTTCTTGGAGTTAAGCACCATAAAAGGTAGGCTCCCAAACCCCTTGTAGGATTAGATCTTTTATTTATGTATTTTGTTTCGTTTAGATCTAGATCGATGCCTTCATTGCGTAATCGGGTCAATCCATAATTGATCCGGCGATATTACATCTAACAACGTCATCCTTTCAATGGCTTCGACCTTAGCCTTATCAACTTGAATACCAGCATTGGACACCTTGTGTCCCAAAACTATTCCTTCATCAACTAGCAAATGGCATTTCTCCCAGTTAAGCACCAGATTCTTCTCAACGCAACGTTGGAGTACCATATCTAGGTTCTCTAAAATTTCATCAAAACTATCGCCGTGGCGAGAAGTCGTCCATGAAGACTTCCATGCATTTCTCAACAAGTCCATAAAAATGGCCAACATACACCGTTGAAAAGTCGCGGGTGCATTGCATAGACCGAATGGCATTCTACGAAAAGCAAAAGTACGGATGGACATGTAAACGTGGTCTTCTCTTGGTCATTAGGGGTCGATGGCTATCTGGAAGTAACCAGAGTATCCATCGAGAAACAATAATACTTGTGACCACTCGGTCTTTCAATTAGTTGGTCAATGAAGGGTAAGGGAAGTGATCTTTTGCGGTGACTTCATTCGATCTACGATAGTCGTCTGAGACTCAGAGCTGATCACGAGACGTAGGGCAACTTCCTCCCTTTTTCATTCTTTTCAACCGTAATACCGCCTTCTTTGGCACAACTTGAGTAGGGTGACCCACTCGCTTCGGTGATTGCGTAGATGATTCCATGTCGAGCCACTTTATAACCTCCTTCTTGACAACCTCTTGCATATGCGGATTCACCTTCCACTGAGGTTGTCTTACCTTTAGCTCCTTCCTCCGTTCGGATTTTATGCATGCATATGTCCGGGCTGATCCTCGGATATCACCCACTTGCCAACCGAGCGAGGATGTTTTTCTTAAGCACTTCTATCAATTGTGCTTCTTGCTCTTAGTCGAGTTTCAAGAAATGATCAAAGGCAATTTATCTCCATCCTTAAGAAAGATATACTTAAGGTGTTTTGGAGGCGGTTTAAGCTCTAAATCGGTAGGTGGTTGCTCAATACTAGACTTTAACGGGCCACCTTTCTCCTTATGAGCTTGAAGTGGTTGTGATGAGAACACCTCATCTTCCCGAGGCTCAACCCCGTAAAGGTCTTGGATCAAATCATCCATCGGAATCCTCCGGTCAACACTTGCTTCCTTTTCTTGTGATCGATCATTTTTCTTAACTCTTCATCTTTAAGCTCTTACGCGACTCTTCCCAATCATCTACTTCCCAATGAGTAGCTTCTCTCAAAAACTCTACCTCGTCCCAACTACCCATCGAGCTTCTTCTTCACCAGGATGAAGTCTTCCGACTCGATTCTTTGAAATCATCGTTTGTTCTTTGGGCATCTCCATGCTTCTAACTCAATAACAGCCCAGTGTGAGCGAGTGAAGATGACTCGTCAATGCCTACGGCTTGAAATGAATTAGAAGGTGGTCCGCAGTCAGCCGGATCCTCAATGTCCATGACTTCAAAAACACCTATCTCTGTCAACTCCTCTGCTTCTTCAAAGTAGGCATCTTTTTCGTCCTCATAGATAAGCCGACAAACGATATTTCATCAATTACGGCTCTTTCAGTGTGTCCCTCGTGTGAAGGTGACGGATGTGTCACCGATTCTAAAAGTAATCATCCTTTGAGAAGTCGATGAGAGCGTTAGAAGTGTCTAAAAAGGTTCGGCCTAGAATTAGAGGCATCTCCTTATCAGGTGGATAGTCTAGAATAACCCAGTCGGTAGGGAAGACTAAATGTTCAACTTGAAGGAGCACATTAGCTACACAACCGGCTGCAGTCCGGCTAGATTTATCTACCATCTGAAGAGAAATCGGGCGTTCTCGCATTCTTTTGTCTAGCCCGAGCTTCTTGCATACATTTAATGGCATCACTGTTAAGGCCATATTTATATGATTATTAAAGGGTTATTTCATTATTATTTTTCCCACATTTGCATAATTTACATGAGAATTAAGGGTTTAAGTGTAATTATTTAATAAAGATGATTTTAAGAGGGTTGTATGCAAAATTGATGATTTTAAGTGTTGATTTAATGGAATTATTATTATTTGGATTTTATTACATTTTTGCATTGTTTATTTATCATGTAGGTGTTAATTTTCGTGCATATAAAGAGGATAAATAAAGTTCAAGTCGAATTATAAGAGATAGAGTTGGAATTGGCTCAAAGAAATTGGATAAAGATGAAGAAATCTGATCCTAAGCAGTTCAAACGAGCGTTCGTGCAGCGTCCATTCCAGACGGGCGTTTGATAGAGTGAACGGGCGTCCAGAATTGTATTTTACATTCAGAGAGTTCAGACGGAGGATGAACGAGCGTTTACTCAGCGTCCAGGCATTCTGGACGGGCGTCCACAAGACCAGACGAGCGTCCGTTGCCGACTTAACCCCAACCGACTTGAAACTCTATATAAAGCGGCGGGCCAACCCTAATTCATATACCACATGGTGAGATCGCAAATTCACCAAAAAGTCTGCGGCGAGAGAACCCTAATTTCACGAGAGATGAAAATCTCCCAACCAACAATCATATCCAACATGATTGTTGGCTAGAAACTTGCTGCGATGAGTCGACGGAGGAAGCCCATCATCAACACAACCAACTAGAGAGTTCGATGCTTTATGTTAGTGAGTTCAATTTATAGTTTTTCATCACTTTGGATCTTTGTTTTGTATTGATCATGTTTCGTTGGAATTAACGATTTGATGAAACGATTTATCTATATCTATATGCTTGGATCTATGTATGAAAATATATTGGTTTAAGTTTTATTTCGTTCAAGTGATGCAATTATTCGTGTTTTAAGAGATTATGCATGATTAGTTGAGTGAGAGTTTGGAAACAACCTCGTGATTTAGTGTTGATTGTATGTTTAGTTTATTTGAAAAGATAAACGAAACCTAGAATTTGATTGAAGATATTTAATTGGATTCGTGAATAAATCACCACTAAAACTACATCTTAGATCACCATCTAGTTGGGGTTGTTGGTTGATGGGTGGATTCGTTGCCTCATTTGTGTTTTCCTTTATTGTTTATTAATCGAATCATTAGTTTAATCTTTAGTTTAAGTTTTAGTTTTATAAACCCTAGTTTCCTGCTTTTTTTTTTTCGCAATTTTACTGCTCCGATTCGTAGTTGGGCGCCGTCCGCAATAGCGACACGCCCGTCCGTTAGATTCGTTTTGCTGCACGCTGTTCACCAAAGTGAGCGCTCGTGCAACTTTCGCTTGCTTATTTTTCAGCTTGTTTTATTTCTGTTTTCTGTTTTTAATTCTTAGGTTTAGGTTTTAGTTAGTTTCAGCCTTAGTTTAGTAGTTTAGTTAATAATTGTGACGTAATCAATAGAATAATTGTCCCTTGATCCGATAAACATTCCACTCCCTTAGGACGACCCGTAAACACCCTATACTACGATCCTTATACTTGGGGTGTTTCGGTTTATAAATTTAAAACTAGTTTTTACCGAACAAGTTTTTGGCGCCGTTGCCGGGGAGTCGGTAACGGTTGTCGGATTCTTCTAGGTGCAATTTTTATTTCGGTACTATTTTTTTTTTTTTTTTTTTTTTTTTTTTTTTTAGGTAATAATCTAATTGCTACGTTTTATTTTTATTTTTATTTTATTTCACTTTATCATAGTTTAGATTTTCGATTTTATAAATTTGATTTTAATTATCTTAGTTTTTATTTATTTATTTTATGTTATTGGTCACATTAGATTTTTATTAGTTTAGAAGCCCTAGATTTAGCTTTAGATTTGCCTTAGATTTTAGATCGTATAAATATATTGCCTTAATTATCACTATTTTAGGTTTTTATTTTCTTTCCTGCTATTCTTTTCTGTATCTGTTTCGTTTTCGATTTTAAACGGGCGTCCATCCTTTCGGCGCCCGCCTGTTTCTAAAAATCTTCTTCTCTGCATCGTTTAAGCCGATCAGACGCGTCCTGAACTATCAAACGCTTCGTCAAATTTCTAAACACCCGTTTCTCCCCAATGCTCTTCGAACGCCGAGTCGATGAATCGAACGAATGTTCGATTCAACGAACGCCCATTCATACCGGGCGCCGCTTGATTCGATCTCTCAAATCATCACTTTTTTCTATTTTCTTTTCTTCCTCTAAACCATCTAATCTTTTCTAAACCTATTCTAATCAACCCCAAAGGGTTGATTTCTTCCTTTCCTTTCTTCCGGTTTATGCAAACGAGAAGTAAGAAGGGACTTCGATCTTTGATCCACGAGCACGAACGATCTATCCTTAGAAGAAGGCTTCTCCTGATTTGGACAAAATGGCGGATCAAGATCCACCAATTCCAAATCCTCGACCCCCAAGCTCGCTTAAATTTACTCCTTCAATGCAGGATGCAAGCTCTGCGGCAACAGCGAATCGACAAGTGGCATAAATCAACAACTTCAACAATTTAGACAAAACCAACTTAATCAAGCTGAACCAGACCCCTACACTCCATATCTAAAAAACAAGATTTTCTCGAGGGCATAGACCTATTCGGTCCTCCCGACATGGGAGGAGCGAACTTTGATCTAAAGAACGGAGTTGTTGCACTGGTTCGAGAATAGCTCCTTCCATGGTATTTGCCAGGAAGATCCACACGACTTCTTGTCCACATTCGTACAAATCAGAAGCGTGCCATTATCCTGGTGTTGATTACGAGATCGTAAAGTTAAAGCTATTTCCTTTTGCTTTGAAAGGTGAAGCAAGCGGATGGTTTAAGTCGTTAGCACATCATTCCTCCATACATGGAATGATGTCAAAAGAGCCTTCGCTCTTAAGTGGGTTTCACCAGGCAAGATTATGGAAATGAAGCGGGAAATAGCTACGTTTGAGCGGATGGAGGATGAGGCGTTGGCAAAGCTTGGGAGAGATTAAATGCTTGATGAGGAAGTGCCCCAATCACGGATATGACGGAGACATGAGTTCTTGGAACTATTTTACAGAGGAGTCTCTCAACCTAATAGAGATTATCTTGACTCCACACTCATGGATCCTTCTTGTGGGAGTGATGAGATCGCTTTATAGAGTGGGTGAGACCATCGCCAAGAACAATATGTGGTCGACTCCTAAGAAGACCAATATTGTT
Source organism: Gentiana macrophylla (assembly GCA_026214975.1). Lineage (NCBI taxonomy): Eukaryota > Viridiplantae > Streptophyta > Magnoliopsida > Gentianales > Gentianaceae > Gentiana > Gentiana macrophylla. The sequence goes on along the minus strand of JAOBSW010001027.1, from coordinate 1,531 downwards.
AAGAAAGAAGATCTTGCATAGCAATCCCGATACACAACCTGTTGGTTGCTCGGATGGAATTGATAAGCAAGCGATTGGCCAATCTTCGATCTGACCTTACGATTCAAATTATCTTGAAACTCAGCGGGGGCGAGATGACGGAGGAGGTAAACCTAATGGATAATCAAAACCAACCCTTCCAAACTTCAACCGCAACTAACTATTCAGATTTCAAAGACAAAACTTCAATCAAGCCAGTTTACCACAGCCCTTCAAACTCGAATTCTTTCAACTCGAACTATCAAAGGCCGCCTTCGAGAACTCCCAAAGGCCTCAAGGTGGCTGGAATCAAACTCGTAACAACAATCATACCACCTCATGTGTCCCTCAACACAAATTGATGAGCCGTAGACATGGTGAAGACTCATCTCTACTAGTGTTAAAGCAATTGAGAGACAAGTTGGTCAAATGGCGGACCCGCCAAGCAAGCGGACCTCACGGTAAACTCCCGAGTTATACCGAGAGAAATCCAAAAGTCGATGTGAATGTTTGCACTTTGCCATTACACCTCGGTGGGAGTATGGACAAGAAGAGGAGTTGAGCAAGTAACTCTGAGAAGTGGTAAGAAGGGCGGACCCGGCAAGATGTCGAAAGCGAGTAGTAGCCCCTCCCGACGCCATGAGTTCAGGAGGGGAAATCAAAATCACATGCCGAAGAAAGCAATGATGAGGAGGAGCTTAGTGACAATTCTTCGGAGGATGAAAATAATTGGCGATGACGAGGAAAGAAAGGAAAGTCGGAGGCTGTACACGACTAAGAAAAGGAAGAAAAGTTTGTGAGATGGAAGGATAAGGAGGATGAGGCGATAAAGAATCAGGCCACGAAGAATGATAAAGCCCTTCCTTACCCCCCAAAAGGAAAGAAAGCCCTCACTAATGACAAGCAAGATATGATGGGGTGAGGAGGATACTTAGGGACACTAAAGTGAGTATGCCCTTAGGCGAGGTATTATCCGAAATGCCTAAATGTACTAAGTATCTTAAAGAATTCTCGTGGGAGTAAGAGAAAACTTGAGGATGGTGAAGAAGTGTTTCGGGAAGATTGCGATGGTTTCACGAAAAATTGTCGTTAAGCGAGGTGACCTCTAGCGGACCTTCAATCTCTGTGAGATCAAGGCCATTTGTTCGAAAATGTTTTATGCGACTCGGGGCCTCCATCAATGTGATGCCATTAAATGTATGCAAGAAGCTCGGGCTAGACAAAAGAATGCGAAACGCCCATTTCTCTTGGATGGTAGACAAATCTAGTCGATCTGCGGCCGGTTGTGTAGCTAATGTTCTCTTTCAAGTTGAACATTTAGTCTTCCCTACCGACCGGGTTATTCTAGACTATCCACCTGATAAGGAGATGCCTCTAATTCTAGGCCGAACCTTTTAGACACTTCTAACGCTCTCATCGACTTCGCAAAGGATGATTACTCTTAGAGTCGGTGACACATCTGTCACCTTCACACGAGGACACATCCTCGAAGAGCCGTAATTGATGAAATATC